>JAGKTI010000699.1:0-57545 GCA_018397915.1 Birgus latro | reverse complement strand
ATGACTCAGACCATTAGTTTCTTCACAAGGGATTAGAGAGGCTGGCTATCCACATTTGGTAACTGAAGTCTGAAAACTAAGGACTGGTTTGTTACCTCATCGTTGTTACTGTAGCCCAGAAGTTCCTAACAAGGGTGTACCGTGATTTGAAGTACAGGATGACCGAACCTGTAAGTTCCTGTAGTGACGGGTAACTTCTCGGGATTATAAATGGCGTGTTAGCTCTGATGCCGACTCGTGGAAGCTCAGTGTACATTTCTCTTATTATGATGGTGCGGTTGCTGTTGATCTAGTCAAAATGGGGCAATACGAATCTGAAATCTGGTACAGAGCTTTGTCTCTGGGATATATTACGATGTGTGCTTTGTATTTTCTTTCGCACGACTGCTAGCGTACTACTTACTTCTGAAAATGGTTTACAGTAAAGTTTTTGCTTTGGCAGAGACTGTCTTTCCATTACGACAACCAGATAGAGTTCACTTCTTCTTTTTACCTCCGTTATTCTTCAGTGACTGAAGTGAGTATCCTCACCTCGGCGCAGCACGACACATGCAAACCTTACGTCTTTCGAAGAAATGGAAAGATGTGTGAGGTAATGTCATCATCCATTCATTTCGAGACAGACTTTGTGTTCGAGACTATATGTCTTAGTGCTCCCCATTCATTACTGTAATGAGCATGCATAAGCCTTTTCTTAATTTCTGTTATTTTTATAAGTCGTCCTTAGCCCGAACTATTCTCTTGACTCTGTATATTTAGTTTGCATACCAAGATTTAGCATAAACAAGTGCTATGATATTTTATTACCTTTGCACAAAACTAGACATCCATTTTGTTTTACATCGTAAGTCTTTATGTCTGAGAGAAATGGGCGAGGAAGGCTGGTAAAGTTGGGTTAATGAAAGACAGAGTATATTATGAGGAGTTGGAAGCTGAACTGGCAGGGTGTGATGAGAATTAATTCAGACTGAAAGGCGACTTTAATACCTTATTACTTAGAAAGATTTATTGGTAGGAATGGTACGAAACAGACATAAACTCTCCTGAGACTAAAAAGCATCAAGCTGAATAGACACATTTAGTTCCTGGCGTGGGTGTATATCAATAATCACAGTCTCAGACAGACATACAAGCATTCCTCGTTATAACCCAATAATATGTTTAAATATACTCACAACCTCTTCCGTAGAACTCGTATTGAAAAAAAGGATAAAATGGAAAACAAACAATACAGGTCGCAAAGGAAATTTAATGGGCGATTTTTTCTTCAATTAATGGTTGACTCAGTGGAAAAAAAGACCTCAAAAAGGCGAATTATAACAATATTGTGCTGTGTTCTTGTTAGATTAAGAGATTTCGTAATTCCTCTTCTTTAGGGATTTGTTTCTCACTTGACACCTGAATATCAGTTGTTATGTTATTGATGCAAACCTTGTCGATATCAAACGGATGGAAATAACATTAGGCAGAAAATCAAACCAAAATGAAACGGAATAAGTTGCTAAGAATGAGGTATAACGAAGACAGCGAGAGAAGTCATCAAACGGATCAACTTCAACGTGCCCCCGAAATAAAATCCCAGTAATACAATAAAAAAAAAAAAATAAGACCAGACATATCTCCAGAACTAGTTACCACATGACCAATTCGAAGTAAAAATCTCTCTTCATCCATCCATTATATCAACTCCATAAATTTCTATTTTTATCCACCGTTTCATATCAGGAGAGCAGCTTTGGACAAAAAAATCATTAAAAAAATTAAATAAATGGAAAGATAAGAAAGAGTTATAGGATCACGAAATGAGTGAAGATAAATAAAAAGTGCTCTGAATCACTCCGATGGAAAAAGATGAAACACCTACACCTACACCCACACACACACACACACACACACACACACACAGTAAGATCATCAAAAGAATAAAAAGGGGGAATAGAATTGGGGTGAACGAGTTGGCAATCCGTGCGAGGGGCCGACTGCTCCCCCTCCAACTGAATCAATGACTGTGGTAATTGTCCCCCTGGCCTCGGCGGCGATACGGGTCACTGGACCACGTTGAACGGGGGTCACTTTTGACGCACAAACACACACACACACACACACACACACACACACACACACACACTGGCTCAGCGGTAACACACTCGCCTGGCATCTATTAAGAAAGGTTTCGCGACGTGCTTGGGATGCAGAAAGTTTCACTGACGAAGCAGATGGTTACTGTTCCCCTTGAATACGGGGATGTGTGTGTGTGTGTGTGTGTGCGTGTGTGTGTGTGTAGGTCACGGTCTTGCCCTTAGATTGAACAATATGAGCTCTCAGCTCTCTTCCGAGGTGGTGAAAGCTGACGATCACGACCTTCACGTGATCCTGGCCGACCCGGAAGTTACACACACACACACACACACACACACACACACACACGCTATATTTATCTACCTACATCTGAAGCAAATACTGTATGTACTCTCTCTCTCTCTCTCTCTCTCAAATATTCTGCCTTTATATCCTCCAATTAGCAAACTCATCATTGTTCTGTTTTGTCAGTTACTGTTCTTGAAATCTGCGAACACAAAAGCATGGGTGAAATCTCGTGACCAAAACTAGGCGCTCTCACTCACTGGTTCCACAGTTTAAGAGATGACGGAATGACGCAAATCGTAGAAGTTAATCTGACTACAGTGCATCCATTTTTCTTTGTGATTTTCCTTGACCAGATTTTTTTTTTTCAACTGAGGAATATCACTAGAGACACTAATAGTCACAACATTTATAAATTTACTCATCTTAAAACTTTGCAGTGCTTGAAAAAGTGAAAATTACCAAACTGATCAGCTTATATCACCACTAAATCCTTCTGATCTTTTTCCCCAATGACAGATGGGAGAAGTAGGATTCAGATGGAAGGGAAAAGATACGAAAGTGGGCAAATTATCACCATCAGGATCAGTGAAGTGAACCACAGAATCATTCACACACCATTCAATTTTCCGGAGTCATAGCTTCAGATGAGAAGTCCTACATTCATATTTCACCCTCACTCTTTGAAGCACCTTATCTACAGTCATTCTCTCAATATGACTATTGTCAAAGCACACACACACACACACACACACACACACACACACACACACACACACACACACACGAATGTTCAGGCCATTCTCTGTTTTTCACTCCCGCCCTGAAAACGGCTCACACCCCCTAGCTGAGAACCATTGTACTAGAACATGGGACCTATATGATATAGGATGACTTTTTAACAAATCAAATACTACCTTCTCCACTCCAGACAGGAATGGATCTCAGATATCTTGAAGTTCCTCCTGTAACCACTCACAGTAGAAAGGCAATCTGCAAATTCCCTGACTTAATCTGGAAAAACAAGCGCTACCTTCAGATATCAGTAGGATGCAGTGTTTTCGGTCTATAATCGGTTCGTCCTGACTGCAATAAATTAAGCGAGCTGTACCTCCACCAGTTTGGAAAGACCTTTAAAAAATAAAAAGTAACGCTTTATTAATGATAACAGGAAGTAAAAAGACAACAAATATGTCACTATAGGTCATCAGCATCAAGAAACAAAAGAAGTCCCAATGAAACAGAAACACTATCCATCGCTTCAGCACAGAATCCACTGCACTCACCCACCCATCCACCTACACACCCTTAAAAAATCCAAGACGACACATAATGCCTTAATAAAATCCTACTTCCTTCATCTAAGACTACACTTTACTACACTAACACTCAACCTACAGCCAGACATCATCCTTCGGGAACCTCCACCACATATTCATCCCTGGGAAATACCCTTCCAAACGGACAAGAGTTCACCTGGCCAGACTGCGATGTGACCATTTCCTTTCTCTGCTTTACTACCAACACAAATACAGCTCATGGACGACTCACTTTGCACTCACTCTTATGCCGTTCCTCACATCACAGTACTTAACCATACACTTTCGCAAGACAAACAACCCTTCAACAGAACCACATAAAAAGATTATCTGGGAGCGCCGAGTTAAATTACCTGGCTTCTTGAAGTTTAACAGGTACACGTCATATTAGCCAAAGTGGTGGGGTGTGCAATGAAACGAAAAAGGAAACTAGTGCTGTACATGAAAAACTATTATAAACAGCTTAGCAGAGGAAGGAGAAAAGAGGCGAGGAGGCTGTTGGGGGGAGAAGCTTGGAAAGGAAGCAGCGAAATGGTATATGGCTAACGAATATATTTACTTTGCAAGGAGGGAGGGGGGAAGACGCAGTGTGTCTGATACGAAGTTCAGAGGGAGAAATGAGCTGAGGGATATATAACAGACGACTGTAAGCTTGAGAGAAAGAGAGAGAGGTGCAGTACCACCTATGAGACTGGTGGAGAGAGAAGCAGGAAGAGGAAACAGAGAAATGGTATATGACGGATGCACCCTGGCCGAGGAGAGGAAGTGAACAGCCCTGAAGGGAAAAAAAAGATTGAAACCGGACAGATAAAAGTGCGAGGACCGAAAATTGGAATACACAGTAGGACGGAGGTGAAGGAGTGGGGTTCGGTAAGTGAAGGATGTAGGGTCGGAGTAGGGTGGGGGGCGGCGTGGATGACGGGGGGAAGGAGTGACGACCGTGACAAGAGTGAATAAGAGACGTAACTGGTTTTGTAGAGAGTGGCTTGTGATATGGACTTCACATTAAACAAGTATGATAAACCTTCTCTTAGCCTATTTATAAATAAACCTATCCATTGTCCGACGCCAAAATGAATGCGAATTGTAAAAAAAAAAAGAAAAGTATCAGGGTAGGGAAAGTTACTGTTGCCTGTGACTGAGGTGAATAAGGAATCTAATCAGTTTTTGTGCAAGTCGTGGTGGCTAGCGAATAATAGCACTTTAGGTATGGCGTAAATATGGTAACCTTTCTGTCTATCCGTATATCTGGATATATCTTCTATCAGTCTATCTTTCTGTCTGTCTGTCTATCTATCTGTCTATCTATTTATTACCCAAATAGACAAAGACTTAAAAGTGAAAGTAACGAATATTGGAAGAGACTACGACACAGGTGAAGGAGGAGGGGGAGGAGGTGCCAGGCTGGTGTGTGTGTGTGTGTGTGTGTGTGTGTGTGTGTGTGTGTGTGTGTGTGTGTGCTAATAAGCGACTCAAAATATCTAATCGGTTTTGTATTCATACCTTTATTCTTTATCAAGGCTTTCATAGCGCCATCCACTTTACTTCCTTGTGCCTCGTCTCTAACAAATTTCTCCTTTGCTATCTTTGCACCAAGACGCCACGCCACTGAAAGGGACAGTGGAGACTGCTTCTGACCCTCTCACTGCTACAAGCCTTTTACCTTAACTTGACCCAGGTATAGGCCTGTCATTTTGCAGCTTATTTCGCGTAGCTCAGGGGCAGACTAATGTTGTGGCTGTACATCCTTTCCATTGCACTTCATCGTGACTAGCATCGTTTTCTGGTTTTACTCTCTTGCAACAACTGCGTACCAAAAATGGGGAGATGTCAGTGTTAGGTCAAGTTAGAGTAAAAAAGGGTACAGGTGATTCTTCCACGCTGAATAAAATCATCTGCGGTAGCAAGAATAAAATAAAAATCACGGCATGGTACCGTACTGAATGGACTGAAACCCGTATTTTGAAAACAGAGTGCGTGAAGGTGTAGACAAAATCTTATTTCTGACACAGTTATTGAAGCACATGATGGATAACTGAAGGATTGAATATTAAAACTGAGTACGTGAAAGTGTAAACAAAACCTCATATTTCTGACATCGTTACTGAAGCACATGATGGATAATATATGGAGTCTGACCTGCATGCCTTATGGCTAATCTAAATCTATCACTTACAGGTGTTTTAAATTGATTTTAGTTCTGTGATGTCTTATTCATTTCATTCTGGCGAACTGTCAGAAGAATAAATTTGGTTTAGGAATAGTTTATTCTTAAAGGAGCTACATCTAATCCCTCGAATTTGGAGAGAATAAGATGAAATGCACCAACGCAGTGAAAGAGTTAACAAGACGGCCGGAAGTATTTATTTTAAGTGAGCTGTTGTGTACTTTACTCTTGTCTCTCCCTCCCCACACTCCACCTCATCCCCTGACACATTTGCTTAAAGTTAGCGAGCACAAGTTTTGGAATACTTTCTCAGAGCCAAAACTTGCCTTCGCCAGTCAGTTCCCGTGGTGCTCGTGCCATCAAATAATTATAATTATTTTCTCACCAGCTCCTTTTTCATCTACAGCGCTAATCTACACTTTTCACAACCATAAATTTTCTCTTTTTTTTTCGTCAAAGCAAAGGGGCCAAAGTAAAAAACCCTGTAAAATTACCTATTCCCAAGAAAAGGAGTCAAAAACAAGGTTTTTTCATTTCGAGATGCCTGGACACGGGGCGTTTAAAGACGGGTGGTCATAAGCAGCGGGATATACAAAGTGAGCAAGACAATTCATGGGCTGACCAAGTTACATACGTGAAAGATTAAGAGCTTTTGTTAACTTTTGTAGCTGAGAGTTAACGCATAAAAAGAGAACTGAGAATGTTTCTCGACGGGTACTGTGCGGTTGCCGTAGGAGGCAAGGGATGCAAACATATTTAAGAAGAGCACTGACCACTGAAACAGTGTTAGTAAAGAAAGAAAGATGTAACATTGCGGCGAGGAGAACGTGTAAAAGATATAACGTTTCAGTGTCCTTCCACTTCCCACCTCTCATCTACTCAACTTCCTATCTTTCCATTCTTCCTAGGCTCTTTGTCCTTCTGCTTCCATTCGCCAGTTCCATACTTCTCTATCTCAGTTTAGTTATCTTTGTAATGCTGCAAATTTCCTTTTGCGAATTAACCGTCTTTGTATCACTGTTTCTGTAAATGATTAACAAAGTTTAACCTCATCAGCCAGAGAACGTAAAGCGTATGTTATTCTTGTTTAATTCACCTTCAGACGGACTGTTCCAGCTGTAGGAGTTAGTTACAGCCACTCCACTAAATATGTCTTCCTTACGTTGAATTAAATTGTTTGACGGCAGCAGGAATAAAAAATACAAGACGCCCTTCGAAATCATGTACGCAATTTCTTTTTAAATATAAAACTAGGGGTTAGATACCGTCTTCAATTACTCCTGCACTATAAGGCACCTCCATTAATTTGAGTATAATAAGCTGATAGTAAAAAATTAAAATGCAAAGTACGTCATTAGACTGAGTGGGCTAACAATACCAGCATTTTCTGTGAAATCCTAAACAGAATATTGCGTTTTTGAAGCCAAAACCAGTAAGTTAGACAACCTTCAGTAAAACTTCCACTTTAACTGATCTTTCTTAGGTTAATTAAGTGGTCTGGCTTCAGCAGAAATACAGATGTCCCCTGTATCGAGGTTAACTGTATCAGTCCTCTCTCCGAAATGTTAAATGACATCTCATACTGAAGTAAAGACCAGTGCTTTAGATACAGCCTTCAACAATCCACTCATTACCAAGGAAACTCATCTATTCAAAATAAAATCTCCTGACAGTACTTGAATGAATGTAAAGTACGTCATCGTACTGAAAGAGTTAACAACATTAGCGCCCTCTATGAAAACCTAAGACTAATTTCTTGTTGCAGTCAAAACCAAATAGTTGCATACAGCTTTCAATAACCACTACGAGTGGGTTCTTCTGTGATGATTGAAACCGTATGCTGGTAGCGAGAAAATACGAATGGCCTCGGCTGATTCAAGGGGTTAACTATACTTGCACACTCTGTGAAATCCTATATGTAATCTCTTGCTGAAGTCACAATCAGAGCGCGCAAGCAGATCCAGGTGCCGCCATAAAAATTCAAGCAGTGAAGCCAGATTCCTCGCGAGGGCCATAAACTCACAATTAATTAAGTCTGGCCATGAGTGATGGTCCTGGTAATTCTGTTTAACCACCAAAGTTCCCGCCTAAAATCTTCTTCTCCTCCACCTTCTCCTTCATGAGTCAGTGCCTGCAGACCTCACCGTATGCTGCCTCCGCAGTGAGGGTCATAGAAGGAATTTCTGCTTCACCAAAATAAGAGGATACCACCAGAAATATTACCAGCAGTGTGACTGTCTGCGTTTGTCTTCACTTCATTGTGCCGTGTATTGTTCAACTGCAAGACATACTTAGTGTAAAAGTTGTTTAATCAGAAAATACGACAGTTACTGGGTGACTTGGACCCTCTCCTTGTACCTGAGCACTATTCCCAGTTTATGACTCCGGTTTTCAGATGTAAGACATTATTACATGCAAATTCTTTAATAATTTGAGTGATATTTCAACATATGCTGAATTAAAATCTCTGACATTTCCAGAAATGTGAATGCAATAACCAATTTCATGTAGACAACAACAAAAAAAAAAAAGCTAGAAGCCTGCAAAACGTTGTCCAATCAAGAGATCATTTAAAAACAGAGCCAAAATCAAGATCCGTTCATTTCAGAAGCCTGGACACAATGCGATAAGAAAACAAAATGGTCTCATGCAGAGGTAAACAGAGAGTTAAGGAAGACAGTTTCATATCTGAACAAGTACATTGCTGAAGGAATGATTTTGCTTAAGCAGGTATTTATGTAATAAAGCATTGCCACAGTTCTGTTACATCGATAATGATGATTTAAAGCACAAGTACTATCAGTTAGACCCATACTTGGTACAGTTAAGGTACAACAGTGTAATTTCTTTCTTCTAATAGTTGTGTGTGTCAAGGAACTACAGCTGTGTAAATTACAGCTGTAGTTCTGACCCTGACCCTGATGTGTGTGAACTATATTCATACATGCATTAAATTAGTCGAGTGTGTGGCGAAGATGCTACTACAGTCTAATGTAAGAAATATGTTGCTAAAACTGTTTAATTTTACTTTGACTTTACAGTGCGTGCAATACGTTATCTGGACTACAATTTACTAAGTCTGATATCAGCTGCGTGTGAAATAGGTTGCTACTACAATATACTGTAGTTTGATTTGTTTGTGATATAAGGAAGTACAAAATTTATTTATTCTTATGTTTCCTGTCTACGAACCAAGCTAATAAACTGCTTGATTTATTCATTTGAACGTGTGTTGTGCCTAAAAGCTAAATAAGCTGTTTATTTCCTCCGCCAACGAAGTTAGAGGAGGTTACGTATTCACCTATGTTTGTCTGTTTGTTTGTCCACACGATATATCCAAAAGTTCTCAATGCATTTCAATGAAATGTTGTGGAAGGGTGGGCCATGGGCCGAGAAAAAATTGATTAAATTAAGGGGCGGATCCGGATCCAGATCGTATGGATCTCGCTTCCAAAAGTTCTCAATTAATTTCAATGAATTTTGTTTTAAGATTGAGCCATGGGCCAGGAAAGCATTAATTAAGTTTTGGGGCCGATCCGGATTCGAATCCAGATCCTATGTAGCCCGCAAAATATCTCCAAAAGTTTTCAATGAATTTGGATAAAATTTTGTGAAAGAGTGGACCATGGGGCAAGGAACAATTAAATTTGGAGAGTCGAACCGGATCCTTTGTATTCCACAAAACATCTCCACAGATCCGGATAATGGCATTGACTGCGGTATGCGCTCTGAGTGCTTTCTAGTTTTATACAATGTAATGGTGGTGGTTGTGTGAAACAGACCATTATAGCTATCTGTTTAACACTGGTTTCTGACTCACCTTCACCTTAATACAATCGTCTGGCGCTAGGTGGAATAACATACTAAACAAAACACGACCAGGGAAAGCTCAATTTGTTTAGTCTAATCTACTGCGTGGGAAATTCCATCGTGCGCCTCGCCCACACCCACAACTTGACTCCCTCTCACACTGGCTGCATCCCAGACAACACTTCACCCTGTTCTGCAGTTGTGCTAAGCACCCGCCCAACACCACCAAGACGCACTCAAGACCCGGAGGCAATTACCAGACCTCGACAGGGAAGAGATGGAGCGGCGCGCCCTCTGTAGAGAAAGGAATGAGGGTAGTAACTTCATTTGCAGGGGTATCAAGTTCTTGAGAGGAGAACACAGATGAGAGAGAGAAAGGGGGGAGGGGAGAGCGTGCGTGCGTGTGTGTGTGTGTGTGTGTGTGTGTGTGTGTGTGTGTGTGTGTGTGTGTGTGTGTGTGTGTGTGCGCAAATCTATATCGCAAAAGGAACACCACGGATCATTAAGTGACTCTGAGGAAGATGTTCAGAGGTTGGTTTCACAAGCATAGAATCAGTTCCCTATCGTAAGACTAACTGTATTTGCACGAAGGACAAGGAGATTGTTGAAATTATCCTTACCTCTTGTTCCTCATGCGTTAAGAATCTTTAATTATGAAAAGGAAATTATCACAAGCTATCTTTTTTTTTTCTTTTCTCGGCTAGCAGAAAGAAATAAGTGCAGAAATTGTCCATAACTTGTTCTTCCTGAACGGGAGATTTTGAGTTCTGAGAGGGAGATGATCGTAAGTGTGTGCTTCTCATCCCTGCTTCATGTCTTGTGGCTGTATGTATATTAAAATATCCTAACCACTTCAGACGATAAAGTATCTAATTGATTCCAGTTAATGGGCTACTCGTATTCACACTGATTTGGATGAGACATGTTTGATTGCTGCACGAGTTACAATGAATGTGTATATAAACAGCCTCATACACACCTTTGGCTGAGTTTATAAATATCAGCCTTATCTTCTACAAAGCCCTCTTAACCAAATAGCTTCTCTAAATTTATAAACAACTCAAATTCCTTTTGTGGTACTTAACTCTTTTATTTCTCCATACATGCGTCATCATTTTTTTCTTTTTAATTCTGGCCCTAATTTATCTTTTTAATTATCAATCCGGGTGAAGTGCAGGTTAAAATTGCCCTTTTCTTCCGTCTACCATCCTTCTTTCGGAGGATAGGGAGAGAGTTAAGAGCGTTTGCAGAACAGGGCAGCTGAGTTGCCAGCTGTATCGTTGCCACCACAATGAAGGCGTTCCATTCAAGCTTCAGCATCAGCGCATAGTACATTCCACACGTAGTCAACTCCGCCTTCAGTAATGCGCCACTACATAGACCATTAAACATTTGGTTGACGATTGAGCCTCTTGCGCACAACACAGACAGTTATTCATTGGAAAGTTTAACTCTTTCAGTCAATTGACTTATTTTTTTAATTAGGCTTTCTTTTACCAAAATACGATTTAATTTCGCTGAGGGGACACTTTTGCGCTTCCGAACTTAGGTGGAGGCCATTACTGACCTTTCCAGTGTAAATATTTTCCTTTTAAGAAGAGTAAAACCCGCAGAAAATAGCAACAACTAAACAAGAAAAACGTCATATGCGTGAAATTATATGTTCTTGGGAAGGACTGAGAGAATTTCAATATCATCACTCACTGTTTTGAGAATTTTGAAAATCAGCTTTAGCTTTCGAAACCATTTCGATGAACAAGAGAAACAGGAAGTTCATTACTCTCATGATGCATTCCTCTCCAGTAATTTATTTCACCTAGCGTTTCACGAGTTCATTACTCTCATGATGCATTCCTCTCCAGTAATTTATTTCACCTAGCGTTTCACGATTATATTCAAATGAGAATCAGTCATAAAGCCTCTGGTACCAATTAAATTAGGGACAGTTATAGTATACCATCACTGGTGATGCCAGACGTTATACCTCAGCTGAGAGTGAGTCACAGCAGCCTCAGTGTAATTTACATTAATGTGATGCACTTACTCATGACGAGAAAACGAGGTTGATTTAGCGAAATAACANTAACATAAGTCATCCAGACCATACAGAACAGCACCCTACACATCACCACTGGCTGTAACCAAAACCACTGCCATAGCTCACTTACTCTCTGAAACTAAAGTCCTCCCTGTCAGAGACTACCTTGGTATAAGAGGCACAGTTCTATGCAGCACCATGTGCTAATACGCAACACCCCTGTCATTACATGACAGTGACACACAGCACACCTGGGCTCATAAAAACAATCGCCACACAAACATTATAAAACCCTTTTATAGCAATATCCTACTTTTAGACATTCCAACATTAACAATGAAGTAACGCTTACATACTCCCTTTACACGCAGAGCAATACAACACTTCGATAAGAACACTGTATTACAAGCCCCTCCTCCTGACATTCACTCATCGGATGTATCATGAAACAGAGATAGTCGAGTTCATCTAGCTTAGATCAGGACATCACCCAGCCCTCCTCAGCTACCAGCTTAGATTTGCGTTGGGCAGATGGCACGTGTCCTGCTTGTAGAGTAAGCCACACAACGTAACATACACAATGAAGCACTCCACAGCACATGCCACAAAACATGAACGGTGAAGCGAACTTATGGGACAACCTCTTTGGAGAAACTGCTTGCCAGTGGTTGACGGATCTGCCCGATCAGACGGACAGGGAGTTGAATGACAATAAATCATGCTAGTGTGTCAACAGTAACTTTCACAATTTATTTCTTAAAATAAATTGGATAATGTTATTAAGTTCACAATCAGGGGAGACAACAACAGTCACAATACACCAGCGTGGAACATAGATAAAAAAAAAAACATCTGTAATAGACGGGAGGCAAACGATTATACGTCTTACATACTGCCAGTATTAAAGTAAAAAAAAAAATACATCCATTTTTCTAATAAGACATACGACTAACGGTTGTAATCTGCAGTATTTTGCATCTCCCCTCTACTGGTGCTACTGAAAACGACCAAAATATTACAGCCAGCAGAAGTAACTCGAAACCCCCCCCTTTTTTTCATATAATACAGTTGTGCAAATTGCTTAATCATAAACTACAGGTATTGTACCTGCAGCAGAAATACCAGCTCAGGGGCCAGATTTACGAACAATCTCAAAATAAATTCTTTCTCTCCTCACAAATTCTGGTACAGGGGAGGGGCGCCCTTATGTGGTGGCACCGATGTGACTGGGCGTTCGGTTATACAAACGTTCGTCATTCCCTTACCGATCCCCCCAAAGGAAGGTGATGAACTGTGAAAGAAGGATAGCTTTGGTCTACAGTACATTAGGTTCACATTGAGGTCTGCCTGGGATTGCAGTTAACTAAATCAGATGTATTTTTTGTTTTTTTTCCTTTACAGCAAACCTGTGGGGAGGATCAGCTCTCTCCTACCCTTGTCTGTTCCGCAGACTCTGATAATGATCGTAAGATATTTTGTTTTTGCGGGAATGCTAAATATATGGGAATGCTGAATCTTTCTTCTCCATCACAGTTGCTTCTAATCTCATATGAAATAGTAGGAATTTTCCACGACACTTGCTTCTAACCTCATTTGAAATGGTGGAAACAACTTCACATGATGATAATGACGATGACAATGATTTAACTGTTTATGGAAAGCATCTCTGAAGAAAATCATTATGGAAAACTGCAAGAGCAGTGCGAAAGATTTAACTTTATTGGAAGCATATTTGATGTGAACCATTATGAAAATAACAATAGCTATGCATTAGGTTTTGCTGTTTATGGAAAGTGTATCTGGAGAGAGACATTAATGAAATCGACAAGAACCTCCCATTAGAATTTAATGTTGCATAAAAGAATGAAATGCTTGCAAATAATTCGGTGCCATAAAAGGTTGTGAAATAATGAAAAACAAGCAGCTTATATTTTTCTTGAAGTGGTTGATGCATTGAGCCGTGCACTTGTATTGTGGGAAAAGGTTGTGATTATATTTTTGTGCATATGATAAAAGTGAGCGCAAAAACTAGCATGTATCAAATTTGCCTCACACTTTAAGCTGTGAGAGAGAACAGTGATTGAAAAAGCGGAAAATCAACCAGAGTGCCTGGCAGGTAATGAGCAGAATGGTTTTCCGAGTACTATAGTATGGATGTGTAAACGTGAACAGGGAGAGTTTAAGAAGGTTATTATATATGTATGTATGGCGATAAAGAACTGTTCAATACTGTAAACTATGTGTGACGTAGGAAAGATTAAATAAACGATCTCCGAGTATGTGATTTATTATCGATGCCAAAAAGTGACAAGAGTTTGAGATGTTTCCATGGTTACTCATTCTCTTTGCAGTCTGAGACAACGTTGGCTTATGTTTAACCTCTCATGCATCTCACTTTCCTTTGCTTGCTAATATTCCTGAGAGAGGCAACATATGTTTCTTCTGCCGACAGATGATTGTCACTGATAACGATGACCCACCGAGAACAGTGACGTACTTACTGTAAGTCTGAACTAGACCAGTGGAATGGTAGGCAAACTTTTGTCCCTAACTGTACTGGGTTTTAACAGAGATGTGGAAAAGCTCAGGACGAGAATACAGTAAAGGGGAGTGAAGATGGTGAGGAAAGAAAGGATACGAAATATTTCAGGCTTGGTGAGTGCAAGTGTAGATGTGACTGGGGTAGAGCCGAGCATTCCGAAAACTTAGATGATGGTGAATAATGTAGACTGTTTCACCATCGACCAAGAAGGGTTCCAGTAGCTTCTCTCATTCACCGTTTCTTTATCCAGATTGTTAATTTTCGTCTTAGGTCTTACATCAATTGTTATATTTTAGAATGACCAGTTATTTCCAGTGATAATCGTGATTAATATTTTAGATGCCCAATTTTATGACCCTGAAGCAGCAACATGGACCTAGCACTTTTGTATTTGTCTCAGTTTATTTCCACCCTAGTAATAGCCCTAAATACTGACTTTCACATCTTGCATTTTCAGTGCTTATATTTTGGCACTGTTTAGAACATTGATTTGTAGCTTGTAAATGTATATTGTTTTACGTTTACTTTGTTGCTTAATCTGGCATTGTTCCTGGAAGTGTTATGTTGTGCCATTATTCTAATACGATTACTCAGTGAATACACCAACCGCCTGCTCTTATATAAATTCTCTTCTAAGTGAAATTAGAATTTAAGTTATTTATTCATTAAAAGAATATATACGATTAGGGTGTTGATGTTGCAACCACAGGCTCATCTGGTTGTGAACTCAGTGGACCGCAGGAAATCACCGACTTCGACCGGTCATTGCCTAGGTAATGATGAAGAACTGTCTGCGTCGTGATAGTGCGGTGCTCTGGTGAGTTAGTGAGCTGTGGTGTGGGAGGCTACATTGCAGTGTAAGCGAAGTAGATTGTGAGTTGCATTATGTCTTCACATTCTAACAAGGAAGGGTGGTGGCAGCATCAGAGAATGGCTAGGTGTATTCGTGTCTCTCTGGGTAGGGTAGATTCTGAGGGGTTTATGTTTTTTTTTTTTTTATGCAAGGAAGAAAGGAACCAAAGGCCAGGTGCCTTCAAATTGTTCCCTCCAAGAAAAAAAAAAAAAAAGACAAGAGAGCCATTTTCAAGATCCATTCATTTCGAGATGCCTGGACACACTGCGTTTGAAAGACTGGAGATCATAGGCAGTAGGAAATACAGACAGGGGGAGACAGTTCCAGAGTTGACCTGTTACATACATGAAGGACTGGGAGTAACGGTTAACTCTTGCATTACAGAGTTGGACAGAATAGGGATGAGAATTTGTTGCTAGACGGGTACTACGTGCCCGTCGTAGAGGTGGAGGGATGCAAGCAGACAGTTCAGAGGAACAGTGACCATTGAAGTAGCGACAGAAAAGAGATAAAGATGCAACGGTACGGCGAAGATACAGGGTTGAAGGGAGCTAGTAAGAGGAGGAGAGTTGATGAGACGAAAAGCTTTTGACTCCACCGTGTTGAGAAGAGCTGTATGTGGGGAGCCTCCCCACAAATGTGTTATACTCTATACAGGGGCGAATAAAACCCGTGTATAAAGTCAACAACTGTGCAGGGGTAAAGCAGGCACGGAGTCGGTTTAGCACACCTAATCTCTTGGAAGGAGATTTTACGAGAGAGGTAACGTGATCTTTCCAAGATAAATCCCGTGAGAATGAAACCCCAACTATGTTTAAAGATGATGCAGGATTAAGCTGGATATTGTTGAAAATTAAAGGGTACTCCTGTGGAAGATTTTGTCAGGTTGATAGCTGCAAGAACTGAATTTTTGATACATTAAAAACAAGACTACTTTTATCCCAATCAGAGATTTGAGCCAAGTCAGATATTAGGTGTGCCATAGCCTCATCCCTTGTTGGTTGAAGTAACTGCTGAGATGCACGCTGTGGGAAGAGAATGGAAAGGTGAAGGGTGGAGTCATCAGCGTATCAGTGGATAGGGTCAGATGTACAGCTTAGGTCATTGATGAACAAAAGAAAGAGAGTTGGTGATAGGACAGAGCCCTGAGGAACACCATTACTGATAGATCTAGGAGAAGAACGATGGCCATCTACAGCAGCAGCTATAGAACGACCAGAAAGGAAGCTAGAGATAAAGGCACAGATAGAAGGATAGAAACCGTAAGAAGGCAGTTTGAAAGTTAAAGATATATGCCAGACTCGATCGAAAGCCTTTGAGATGTCAAGTGCGATGGCAAATCTTTCACCAAAGTCCCGAAAGGAGGATGACCAGGAGTCTGAAAGGTATGTGAGAAGATTGCCAGTGGAGCGTCCCTGGCAGAACCCATACTGACGATCAGAAAGAAGGTTGTGACAGGAAAGATGCATTAATTTTGTTTGTTTGTTTAGAATAGACTCAATAACTTTTGAAATATAGGATGTTAAAGCAATTGGGCGATAGTTATAGGTCTGGGAATTGTCACCCTTCTTTGGGACTGGCTGAATGAGAGCAAAGTTCCAGCAAGAAGGAAAGATACAAGTTGATAGACAAAAGCAAAAGAGTTTACTTAAGCAGGGTGTAAAGATGCACAGTTCTTGAGGACAACATGAGGGACCCCATAAGGCCCATATGCCTTGTTAGTATTGAGGCCAGTGATGGCAGAGAATACATCAACAGAAGAAATTTTAATGTCAGCCATGAGGACGTTAGAAGGGGGAAATGATGGAGGGACAGCGCCGGAATCGTCTAAAGTGGAATTTGGAGAGAAAGTCTGAACGACGAGTTCTACTTTATCAATAGATGAAATACCCATAGAGCCATCAGGATGGAAAAGAGGAGGGAAAGTTGATAAGGTACTGTTGTTAAAAAGTTTTTTGGCAAGGTGTCAGAAGGTGTGGAAAGAATTCGAGTTCGAGATTTCAGAGCATTTAGTACAGATAAAATTATTTAAGGCAGAGAGAAGAACAGATTTAGCACGTTTCCGGGCAGAAACATAAAACAGATGTGATTCAGGAGTGGGATGGCTCCAGTACCTTTTGTAGGCCTTCTCCTTGTTGTGAACAGCATTAGAACAAGCGTGATTAAACCAAGGTTTTTTCGCATTAGTCAAATTATTAATTATGGTGGTTCCTGGAGGATTCATTTTGGCTGAGGGTTTTCGATGGTTGTGGTAGAAATATGTTTATGAATATGTTTGTGAACTGCAATGTAAGATGGAAGAGGGAGTATGTTGCTGTGATACCCTGTGTTGTGCTGGGCAGTTCTTCATTTCTTGTTATTTTGTGGGTGGGGGTGGTGCGGCATGAAGTTAAAAGGATGGTATGGGTCTGGAGCTGATGCAATACACTGTGTGTGTGCCTTTTATATTTATTTGATCTTTTACTGTAAGTATTTGTACCTCGCCCGGACGGAGTCCGACGAGGTATTGTTCTTGGTCGAGTATCTTTGTTTTCTTGTGTTTGTTTGTTACTTTGTTTGTTAGCAACATTATGGAAAAACAGCTGAATGAAATTACATAAAACTTTCAGGATATGTGGGCACTGGTCCCCAAAGAAAATGATTAAATTTGGAGGTAATTGAGTGACTCTGAAATGTCAAAATCAAGGTCACGGATTTTCAAAGGGCTATAACTGAAAAACTGTCGAAGACAGAGATACTATTATGAACATACAGGAACAAGTAATATGGACTTTCATTTAGCTCCAAGACCTTTGATCTTGAGTGACCTTGAAAGGTCAAACGCAAGATCACGGATTTCCAGAGGGTATAACTTGAAAAATTTGCCATTACCTTAGACTTTAATTGTGCACTGACACTAAGTGGCAGAAACGAGACAGTATTTAATAGCAATAAAATAACTGCTGTCAGGCGAGGTTTGTTGTGCCTGGCACCATTTGTTTTCTCTTGATGTAAGTGATCTATATTAGTGGTTTTAGTACATGCTGTTATTATTACCTCAGCTAAAGAGGTTAAGTTTTTACCCGCGTTTATGTGTTTGTTTGTCTGTCTGTGAGGAGGATTTCTCAAAAAGTTATGAACAGATTTTGATTAAATTTTGTGGAAGGATGGGCCATGGGCCAAGGAAGAAATAATTAAATTTGGGGGCGGATTCGGATCCAAATATCCTGCAGAATATCTCCACAAGTTCTCAATTAATTTCAATGAAAATTTGTGAAAAGGTGGGCCATGGACCAAGAAAGAATAGATAAAATTCTGGGGGGATCCGGATCTGGATCTGGATTCTTTTTAATGGCAATGGCACTGGCGGAGGTATGCGCTCTTTGAGTGCTTTCTAGTTGTTATGGCTTTGCTTTGTGTTTTTTGAAGTTTATCCAAGCCCAGTTTGGACTAGTGCAATATATGTTTGTTCTGTCAAACTGTTTGTAAGCAGTTTTTGGGATTCTTTCAAATGTCTTCAGTGCATCGAATTTAACAGATGCCTTTACACTGATGTTACTTATGTAATGAGAAAAAGTCGTGTGTGTATCCAAGGTATGTCCTAGCTTTTGGTTGAGTCTTTCCAGTGGGAGTGGCTGATTAAAGAGGGAAATATGAGAATGAATGTGAGATTCTTGTCTGTCTGAGTGAAGAGGGTTGTAGCTGATTTGGTTGATGAGACAGTCATTCTGTTTTGTCTCGGTCGCTAATTTTCTAATGAGTTTGAGTAGGCCATATAGTTAGAGCTGGGCTGCTGCTGCTTGGTGAGATTTGGAGTGCTGTGACGTTACGTCCATATTGTTGGCATAGAACAATACTGTTAATGAACAAGGAGAATGCTAGAGGGTCGAGAAGGACAGGGTTGCATAATGAGGGTGAAAGGCCTGAACCCTGTGGAACATCGTTGGATAGTATTCTGAATTCTGAACTTTGGTTTTGGTAAAGTACCTAAGCTGGTCTTCCTGGGAGAATGTCATCCAGCTATTTTTTATAATTTTCTTCCATGTTGGTGTCCTAGATTTTATTTATTAGGGTGTGTTTTGAAACAATACCAAAAGCTGTTGTTTCATGTTGAAGTTATTAATGATTAGTTTAGTTCATCTGGAGAGGTGCCGTGGAGTGTTTAGGTGGAAACCCTTGATGGGAATCAGAGAGAGGGATGTGTAGGGCTATATTCTTTAAAATTAATCTGTCCATGAGTTTTAATGGTGTGCAAGTTAATTATATTGGTTTGTACGTTGTGGGTTTTTCCGGCCTGAGTTTGGGAATGATAACTGCTTTCTTCCAGATACCAAGAAATTGTTAGTCCAGGAGAGGTTTAAAATTACAGCGAGGACATTGGTTGCTAAGAAGTCAAGATGTTTTAAGTGGAAGTTTAAAATCTTATCAGGAGTTTTTTGTGTTCTTGATAAATTGTAATTTTGTGGGATGAATGGAGCTGGAGTATGTGTGTTTCCTTTGATTTTTGTGAGTCCCTCCCTCCCTCCCTCCTCCCCCCCCCTCTCTCTCTCTCTCTCGTGTGATGGATCTGTTTTGAGGATCCACGGTTTTGTGGCTTATTGATGCATAGGAATTTATTAGGTGGTCTGCTTATTCCTTCTTTATTAGGTCTTTGTGGGTTGGTGAGGGGGGGTCTTAGATGTGTGAATATTTTCATATTGTTTTCCGGATTTTACTGCTGTTCGCCCTATGATGAAGGGTGTCCACAAAGCTTATCCAGTTATCTCGTTCATGGGCATTTATTTATTTCATTTATTGTGTAGTTTAGGTTCTGCATGGTTTCAAGTTCTGATGGAATGGGCTGAGCCTTTTCCTTTATTTTTATTTAATTATTTTTGTTTTGTCCTTGCTAAACTGTTTTTTTTTTTTTTTTGATGGGATGAGTTGGGGTTAACTAAGATTTATATACCTAGGAATTTGGCAGTGGATGGTTAAGAGCATACCTTGATGAGTAGCTGAGGAATGCATGTTGAACATAAAAGGAAATTGCGAAAAATAAGGCATAGCTTTGTTCAAGGACGATTTACATAAAGCGATCAAATTTTGCTTACATATGATTGTAAAACACTTGTTTTTTATTTATCAGCTTTTTTTTTAATGAAATTAAGCCGATTTTCTTGATTTAGACTATTTTCTTTACAGATGATTCTTAGGAAGTTTCTCCGTCATAACTTCGTAAAGCGATCAGCAGACGATTTTGCTAGAGACTTTTTTTTTAATGAAGTTCCCTACTTGTACCTCCATAAAACGATCAGCAGACGATTTTGTTTACCGACGATTTTGATGAAGTTCCTCCGTCGCAACTCCATAAAACGATCAGTAAACTATTTTTTTTACCTTCGATCTTGATGGAGTTCCCTCGTTGTGCCTCCATAAAGCGATCAGCAGACGATTTTGTTTACAGACGATTTTGATGTTTTTTTTATGCTAGCAAGAAGGAACCAAAGGCCGGAGCCCGCAAACCGTTCCTTCCAAGGAAAAAAAAAACTACAAAAGAGAGCCAAATTCAAAATCCGATCATTTCGAGATGCCTGGACACACTGCATTTAAAAGACCGGAGATCATAGGAAGTAGGAAATACAGAAAGAGGGAGACAGTTCCAGAGTTGACCTGTTGCATAAATGAAGGAACGGGAGTAGCTGTTAGAGAGTTGGACAGAAAATGGATGAGAGTTTGTTGCTAGACGGGTGCTACGTTCCCGCCGTAGAGGTGGAGGGATGCAAGCAGACAGTTCAGAGGTACAGTGACCGTTGAAGTAGCGACAGAAGAGAGATAAAGATGCAACAGTGCGGCGAAGAGACAAAGGCTGATGGGAGCCAGTAAGACGAGGAGAGTTGATGAGACGAAAAACCTTTGACTCCACCATATTGAGAAGGGCTGCATGTGGGGAGCCTCCCCACACATGAGAGTTGTACTCTACACAGGGGTGAATAAAACCCGTGTATAACCTCAACAACTGTGCAGGGGTAAAGAAGGAACGGATTCGGCTCAGCACACCTTAATCTCCTGGAAGCAGATTTTACAAGAGATGTAATATGATCTTTCCAATATAAGTCATGAGTGAATGAAACCCCAAGCATGTTCAAGAATGAAGCAGGATTAAGCTGGATATTATTAAACATCAGTGGGTACTCCTGTGGAAGATTTTGCCGGGTTGAAAGGCGTAAGAACTGAGTCTTTGATGCATTAAAAACAACAAGATTATTTTTAGCCCAATCAGAGATACGAGCCAAATCAGACATTAGGTGTGCCATAGCCTCATCCCTTGTTTGTTGAAATAATTGCTGAGATGCACGCTGTGGGAAGCGAATGGAAAGGTGAAGGGTGGAGTATATTCCATCGTTGTACCTCCATAAAGCGATCAGTAGACGATTTTGTTTACTTACGATTTTGATGGAGTACCCGAGCCGTCATTCCATAAAGCGATCACTCTTGAGTTGGGGGTGAGCCGAGTTTGATGCGGACACTCAAAGTTTCCGGTCCTGAGTAGGTAGTTGGCTTAAGGGTTTTACGGCGGGTGGATGGGTGAGGAGGGTGGATGGGTGAGGAGGTGGTTGGACGAGAGGGACCAGTGGAAGGATGTGTGGAGGAAGTGGGTAGTGGATGGATGGTGGAGTGGCTGGAAGGATGTATGGAGGAAGTGGATGGATGGATGGGGGAAAGAGGTGTGGATGCATGGATGAATTGGTTGATAGAGGGAGGTAGGAAGGGAGGAAGGACTGGATGGATGGATGTAAAGAGAGAGAGAGAGAGAGAGAGAGAGAGAGAGAGAGAGAGAGAGTGGATAGATGCAGGGAAAGAGGGATTGGATGGACGCAGGGAAAGAGGGAATGGATGGATGGATGGACTGATGTATAGGTGAATGAATGGGTAGGTGGATGGAAGGATAAATAAAAAAAGGCACGTGTTTGAAGGGAATGGAGGAAAGGAGGGAGGAAGAGAAAGAAGAGAGGGGAGTGAATGAATGGACGGAGACACTAGGGAGTACAATGAAAAGAAAAAGCAACAGGATGAATGGAAGGATGGAGGGTAGGAAGAGGGAGGAGGGAGGTGAGTGGTTACACAATCACACAACAAGGCCTAAAAATTCGTTGATCGATGGATGACAAAAGATGATAAGAGAATGCACTATATTGATATGTAATACAGCGACCATAGGTGTGTGTGTGTGTGTGTGTGTGTGTGTGTGTGTGTGTGTGTGTGTGTGTGTGTACAGATATATTGGAGAGGATGTATTAATTGTTAAATTAGTTTTCGCTAGCTTCCTCTTAAACAACCCATTAGTTAATAGCCCTGAATGTTTCTTATGGTTGGAATTAGATAGATGGATAGAACAACTAACATGCGCCAAAAATAACCACATAGAGTGTTATACGAAATGCCTCTGATCCACATGCCAGTAAACTCCATTGCTTGGTGATAGTGAGGAAATACTTATGCGCAGGCTTAAGACTGTATATTAACAAGTTTCCCTTTTGTCATAGAGAATACCAAAATTAAATGCACTGGAAGACTAACCCAACGCAGCCCCCATAGATTTTTCTCTAATTATCGTTGGGTAAAATGCCAAAACAAGGTATTCTTCCATACAGTAAGAAACAGGGCAAAGGCGTTTCAGCATTGAACTTCACTGTTTAATGGCTGAAACGGTACATAACAAAGACTACTGAAATGACTAATATGAGCGTAACTCACGTGGGCTGATATTTTTCTCGACGAGGTAGTAGTCTGATAATGGTAGTGTAGAGATATGTAAAATATGACTAATTCACGTGAGCTATTATGGAAAAGACTGAAGTTTGCCTCCTAGTTTATTTCTGCATAGATATATACAGCACACATTAATTCATTATATACATTCTGTAAGTTGCTTCTGAACAAAACTGCTATTTTATAATTATTTATAGCACTGGCTTACATATAGTGCTTATTTTCATTTTCCCTTTACAGTTGCAATCCACTTGTATCAAGTAACATACATTCCTCTGTCTTTTCTTTCCCAACAGTGATTTCAAAACATCCTATAACATCATGGTGTTTGTGCACCAAATTTTGCAAAAGATGTACGTGCCAATGCCCATTCTTAGGCAATTAAATGAAGATAGGCACTTGATACACCGTTCAACTTGGCTGATTTCTTAGGTCCACTCTTCGTATAAAATGTGGGTATCATTTAACTCCTTCGATTAATGTTTAAAGTTGTACAGAATAATTATAGTCTGATTTACAAACTACACATGGCCTGCATGCTCTGGGATACTCGCAAAAACTGCAAATATAAATGTTACTTGTTCATATTAGGCAGCATTTTGTTTCTATAAAAATCTTATGTAATATATAGATAATGAAGTTTTTTAATGTTTCATAAATTCAAGATTTTTAAGTCAGTATTCAGAAACTTACCATCAAGGTTGAAGGAACGGGTACAGTATAGTTATAAGTGTCCTGTACCTAAGAAAAATAGTAATAATAATAATAATGGGAGGCATTATACTAAGGCAGTCCCTACTCTATTACTGTACTGTACCGTAAACATGATATTTCCCTAAGATTATATTTCAGAAACAGTCGAAGCTCTAAAAAATTCCATCGTCCAAAAAGACTAAAAAGATCGCATTTCACAGCCGTGTTTGTTTTTATTCTGCCCCGGAAAGAATCGGATACTTGAGCGGGTGAGTGATAGGCGCCGTGTTAGTATGCAAGAAAATGTGGGCAGGAGCTGGATAAGAGCACTTGCGAAGATGGCAGAGGCTGGTGGGAGCGAGGAATGGGATGGTTCGAGATTTATAGCAAGGAGGCGAAGGCGAGCAAAATGTCAGTAAAAGATTCGGCAAACGTCGTTGTAGCGTGTAAGAGAGGTGAACTGCGAGGGGAGGTGCTGGCTGGAGGAGGAAGGTGTAAAGGTGTTGATATAGGGAGTTTGTGAACTGTGGGATGTGCATGGTTGTGAGGGGAGGAGATGTGCGGGAAAAGGAGAACTATGGAAAATAGGAGTTAGTGAAAGGATGGGAAAGAGGGGGAGCTGTGTTAAGAAGGGAGGTGTAAAGGTAATGAGACAGGGAGCTGTGAATTGTGGGATGCGCATAGGTGTATGGTGAGAAGATGGAGAACTGTTAAAAGTATGTGAGGAGTTAAACTGTTTAGAGGAAGGAGGTGAGAAAGTAGGGGAAGGAAAAGACATGCTGTTTGAAAGAGGATTGTGTAAAGACGTGGTGTGGGCTGCCAATTGTGGGATGTGAGTAGTTGTGGGATTATGAGAGGTTGGAGGGGGAGACATTATGCATAGAAAAAGGGTGAAAAGGAGAAGAAAGGGGTGAGCAAGGGTGAGCCAGTAGGTAAAGAAAATGTGAATATGTTGGCAGGAGGAGAAAAGTGGTAGATTTGTGAAATGTGGGTAGTGAAAAACTGTAGGATGAAAGGAGGTGGTCAGATGAAACTCTCTGTACAGTAGAAGAGTTAGAGAAATGAAGTGAGGAAATTTTGACTGGAATAAGTGCAAATTAGAGAGATGGGGTGAGGAAGAGCTGGGAAGAGTAGGTGATAAGTTACAGGAATGAAGCCAGTGAGTTGGGGAGGAGAAAGAAGAGATTTTTACTGAAAAAAGAATATTTAGTGAGTTTAGGTAGGGGTGGCGAATTGTGGGATGCGCATTGCTGTGTATTAAGATGTGGGGAATAGGTAAAAGTTAACAGAGGGAAATGAAGGAGAAAGGTAAAGGAGAATGGGGAGGTAAAGTAACGGAAGGAGGAGATGATGGTTCGAGGAGGAAGTGTAGAGGTGTAGAGGTGGTGAGATGTGGGGACTGCTGCGAAATGTGGGATGTACATAGCAGTAGGGTATGGCTGTAGATAAGAAAGTGAAGGTTATGATAGATGGGAAAAGGGAAATGAGGAAATGTGGCTAGACGAGGAAGGTGTAAGTGTATTGAGATTGCGGGGCTGTAAACTGTGGGATGTGCGTTGTTTTGGGGTCAAGAGATGTGAGAGGAACTAGAATGGTATGGGAAAGAGCTGAGGACGCAGAAGAAGGCTGCAAGGGGGTAGTGGCTGATGGACGAAAGTGGTAAAGGTGTTAAGCAGGGAAAGCCAGGAATTATGCGATGAGTATTGCTGTGAGTTTGGAGACGTGGGAAACAGGTGAGGAAGTAGGGAAAGGGTGTGAGGAGATGGTGTTTGGAGAAACCAGGTGTAAACTTTTGAGATGGAGAGCTGTGAACTGTGGGATGTGCATTGCTGTCGGATGAGATTTGGAAAGGGGTGGAGACCTGTTGGAAGGTGAAGCGGTAGAAGAATAAGGTGAAGAAGAAAGGGAAGGAGCGAGGATTTCACTGTAGGAAATGAGGATGCACAGGCTACTGGCTGCTGGAGGAAGGTGCTGAGGATGTTCATGGTTGTGGGGTTAAATGTGAGTAAGAAATGTACAGATGTGGGATTCAGGTGAAGAAGCGAAGGAAGGGAGCGAGTGTATGCAGACTGAAAGAGGAAAGTGTAAAGGCGTTGAGGTTGGACTTGTGAACTGTGGAGTGTGCGTAGCTGTAGGAAGGTGGTGGAAAGCTGTGGGAGGTAAAGCATGGGTATGATGTGGTGTGCGATGGATGGTAGAGAAGCAGCGTGTACAAACGCCTAAAGAAGTAATGACTCGATTCCCAGTATCTTTCCCTCAGAAAGTGGTATCTTGCGACTGCCACGGCCCTAGTTATGTATCCTATATTGCACACCTGGAAGACCAGTATTTAGGTAAACAACATCAAAAAGCAATATATAAGTGTTGTTACCGTGTATATCTCGCACTGTGTGAGAAAACCACAATATACTGAAGTTGAGGCTTAGCCACACGAGAGAATGTACAACGCACAGCCTATCGCTCAACGGTTTCAGGGTTAAAATGCGGAGAAACTCTCGTAATACTCATTTTACATCCTAAATCAACAATGCTGAAGGAACAATGTCCCATAATATAAAACCCACAGATGAAGGTAATGTCGGATCGCGAGTGCGATCAAATCACGGAAAATAAACATCCAAAAATATATTATTATTCACATTTAAATTTTATGCGGGATATGCTGGAAAACAAAGCCGTAACCGCTGTAAGCAAGATGTATTGTTAACAAGAAACTACAACCTCTCAGCGCAAGCAGATTATTGCTCCTTATTTAGCAAATATTTCAGCAAGACTGATATCCCGGCAGCTTAACATCAAGAAGAGGACTGTTAACAGATGGACAATCCAGCAAGCGACGATGGTCAAAGAACCAAGCTTTGTCAGCGATAGGAAGTGAGTTTCGACACTGAAAGTCAATTCTATATGGAGGTTCTTCAGTGCAATATTCCACCCAAGAATCATGACCTGGCTTAATAATCTTTGGAGCCTAAGCATTTCGCGCGAGCAAGGTCGTAAATTTAGGGCTTTTCCTATTTTCTGCACTTGATGAGCATTGACCCATGGCCTGGCGGATATTGGTCATGCATGTACAGTACAAACCACACTTATGGTATTCACTAGCGCCTATAAGCATGCAAAGTTTCATTAGATTCCAACCACCCACTGTGGAGCTAAGGAACTTGAAATCGGCGGAATGGCCAATCAGTGGCACAAAAGTACAACTTCTTGGTGGCACTGCCAGCGACTAATGTGAGTTTCGATATGTTAGGCACCTCTCTGGCTCGCGTACTGTGAACATTTGATTAGTGTATGATTGCTACTCTTTATGAACCATCCAATATTTTTCTATGTGAAGCTACTTTCAACTGCTCTGTACTATCAAGTTGTCAAATAAGTCACTAAATTAACGTAACGCTATGAAGAAATCTGATTTTCATCAAGCTAACATTACTTGGTCATAAGTGACTGTGTTTCCGCATGACTTAAGAAGTTTGATTTGGTGTTGGTGCTGTAAACACGTTTGTTTGTTAAACGAGGTGTTTTTACCGCTATATATTCACATTCATTATTATATTATTATTATTATTTTGTGGTAGGTGGGGACGCTCACCATCCACTCACTTGGTGTAGTGCTACTATGGGTGTCTGCCCTTTCCTCTCTTCCATCCTTCCTCTTCTGCCTTTCTTTCCTTCATTCTTTCCTCTTTCTTCTGCCTACGGGTGACTTTACACTCCCTCTTCTGTCTTTCTTTCCTTCATTCTTTCCTCTTCCTTCTGCCTATGGATAACTCTACGCTGAGTGACATGTCAACTGGTTTCCTGTACACAAGGAAACCATTTACTATGCTGGGTGGTAAACATATAACCAAATTATGGCACCTGATGGTTTAGTGGGTAATTAAGGTGCTCCAATCGGATTGAGCCTATGTAGGCTTATATCCAAGAGGTGGCTCGGGTTTATTGCTCACGTAATGCCACTAGGGGATGAGTGAGGCTGGTCGTTCTCATCT
The DNA here is from genome assembly GCA_018397915.1 of Birgus latro. Classification (NCBI taxonomy): domain Eukaryota; kingdom Metazoa; phylum Arthropoda; class Malacostraca; order Decapoda; family Coenobitidae; genus Birgus; species Birgus latro. The sequence continues at coordinate 30,039 of JAGKTI010000699.1, read as the reverse complement.
TAAATGCCAGGACCAACTTGCCTAGCCCAGGGGTCCTATGCTTCTCATGGGGCGACATAGGATTGGATGATGGATGGATGGATGGATTATTATTATTAGTTGTAATGCCAGTGTTGTTTATTTCTCTCCTGTATCCACTGTACACATTAGATCTTTTAACATAAGAGTGTGCACATATAAACATAATAAATCTTGCAGGAAAAAAAAAAATCTGTAATACACTTCAAAGTACATGCATATTTCTTCCTACCGTGGGAAGGACCTACATATTCGGTCACACAGGACTTTATATTCTTGATGCGACCGGCATCCTGGTCCTTTCCCACACCATTATCTCCCCTTATATCCTTGGCTTTAGTCTGAGCTCGTGTTTCATTAAGCTATCTACCCTCCAATCTTATACCCATTTTCCCCTATCTCAGAGTGGCGCGCATACTGCCAAAAGGGGTGAATTTTTTTTTAGGATATGAAGGGGTTGGTCTCTTTCCCCTTTTACACTGATTAACCCTTTCATGGATGGAACAACTCTATTGCTCTATCTCGGCTTAATGCCAGATTGATTCAGGAAAAGGACAGAATGTTAACCTGAGAGTGTTAATGCTGATAAAATTAATTCCGCCATGGTGGCAACATCTCTAACAATCTATTTCAGTCAGTGCCGGGCGATTTTATATAACTGTGTATGGGTGTCTGACAGTGTTAGTACTGGTACCATTAATCCTCATTTTTTGGGACAATTCTGGCACTCCTCCAACTAAGGCCAGATAATTTTAGTTAACAGTGTAAGCCACAGAACCATGAGTGTTTGCTGTTTTTTGTGGGTCTGCAATCTCAATACTATACCCGCACATAAACATTATTTATGATTAACCCATGATTTATCCCAAACTTCTCTACTCTAATACTTGTCTTACTGTTATTACGAGCGAGCGAGCGTAGCGTTTACTCTACAGTACGTTCAGCTGAGAAATTAGCGGCCCGCCCGCCCTGACACGACACGGCCAGACTGCGATGGTTTTCAGAGGCTAATAAGTTCTCTGTTATGTAAGATAGAGAAGTACTCTTTCAGAAGGTAGCAGTTACATTCAATAAATTTTGTGTTTTGCTATATATTTACTCACAAGACCAAAGAAACCTCCTGGAATCCCAGCTTCCCAAGGGAATGAAACGAGGGGTTCAATTTCATGCTCCACTATGAAATCAAGTTTTAAAATATTTCCTGTTGTAACACTGTGTTTTCTTGCATGAAATCTAACAACTAAACATCGGATATTACGCTCATAATTTTACATAAACTCTTTCCCTATGTTTGGAGGTGAAATCAGCAAGGGTAATTGTCCCATTTCTGGGCTTTATCATTGGATCAACAGTCAAGCGTTTACCGACGCAGTTCATTGACACTGCAAGTCGGGAGCAGAGAGCTGAACACTGGGTGTGTGATAATTGCTACGGCGCCTCGCTATATGCACATCCAGAAAAAAAAAAAACATGAGACAAAGAAAACGTGAGGAAGTAAGAATTTTAGCTCAATTATTCTTCTGTTATTGTTCTACTATCTCACCAGAGTTGTTGAAAGTTTACACCAAGATGAAATTACGATGATTGGCGTACGTAGAAACGCTCTCTCGCGCTTCACGCGCTCACAAAGAGCCCTTTACTGGTAACATATTATTTCTTGTGAAACCCTTCGTCAGTGTTATCAATTATACATACAGACTGCGTAATTTCGTATTATTTTGTCAGGTTTCGCAATACTTTAATCAAAGGTACGAGTTGCATCGCTTCTGATCTACTCTGCGTCTTGGATTGGCTCTGCAGGCCAATACTATTACGACTCACGTGATCAGAGGTTTGGGATTGGTTGTTAGAAATCAATCACGACCCAAATTCTACTGATTTGGAGGTTAAAGGGAATGATGGGAAGGACGATGGAATGGGGAAACTCAGATATGTTATGATGCAGTTTACTCAGAACGTCGTAGTCCTGTCGTGTATTGGTCAGGAAATCCAGTTCGCCATGGAAGAATGCGAGTTTGATTCACTGTATGGCCAGCCAGTTGGCCGAAGTTAATATTCTCCATACCTTTGTTCATTCACCAGCATAATTTGGAACCTGGATGTAACAACGATGATTACGGGTTGTACTGAAGGGGAAATAAATCGTCTTAATGACCTTGAAGTAGTCGATAACATCAAACCGAAGCCTTCTTTCTTCTTCTGTGAAATAGTCAACAGTAGGTGACAAACATTCCATAGGATGGTCCGTTCTTCCTTTTAAATTGTTTCATGTCTGTTACTATGATAAACTGAGATTATAATCTGGTAGCCAGCATCATACAAAAATCAGTTAGGAGTTACTCTCCCAGTAGGCGACAAAAACACTGATGGTCCCATGAGTGCATGAATTTTTACCAACTTTCAGGATTTTTTTTTCTTCATAAGAGTATTAAATCTCAGCGTTTTTATTGTTATTATTCAACCCTGGTCCGTCTGATCCCACAGGTTCCCTACACCACTGATGCTATGTCTGCGTCTTAGTGTGTCGTGTACTGTGAAGTCCTCCATTAAGAATATTATGTTGTGTGGGCCTATTCTACAAGCTAGGCACGTGTCATCTGTCCACCCAGCCTAATTCTAAGCTGGTATCTGAGGAGGGCTGGGTGAAGTCCTACTCTAAGCCCAGGCAGATGAACTCAATTATCTTTATTTAAAGACACCTCCGATGGGTGATGAGGGTCTTGTTATATGGTGTTCTGATCGAGGCGTTATATTGCCTTACGAGTGATGTGAGTATGTAGGTGTTTCTTCATTGCTAAAATTAAAAATACCTGTGGGTGGGATATTGTTGTAAAGCGTTTGATAATGTTTGTGTGGTGATGGTTTATGTGCCTTGGTGAGTTGTATGTCTCTGTCATATATTGACAGGGGTGTTGTGTATTGGCAAAGGCTGTTGCATTGAGAAGTATGCCTCTTATATCAGAACTTTTGTTTCGGGTAAGTGAACTGTGGGAGTGATTTTGGTGTAGCCAGTCGTGATGTGTAGGGCATAGGTGTGGTTGGTTTGCAAGGTGCTGTAGTATTAGATAGGATGGGAGCCCAAGCTGGGGAGGTATAATGTGTTTTTTTGTAGAAAAAGGAGAGTCTTACTTTTGGTTGCCCAAAGTCTGACCCTGTAGTTGCCATGAGTGCATCAGGATTCGGAGCACACCGCCTCTTGATGTCTTGTACAGTCTCACCAAAAAGTATCCGAACACCTGGGCCCGACGGATGTGAAAATGAGGAGAACTTAGCGTGTCACCATGAAGTGGATGACATGCCTGATTTTGGAATGACGCACTCTGAAGCCATTGCACTGGTGTATGGTGCACTAGTGTATGATGTAGTAACTATTACTAGAGGCACATAGTAGGAGAGCTGTTTTCAGATTTTTCGATCATATATTTCAATATGCACGGTGTTTACAGCGTCCGGATACTTTATGGTGTGACTATACATGGAACTTGAAGGTGAGTTTGGTGTCATATGTCACCCCAAGGAGCTTACTGGAGGGTGTGTGTGGCACACGTACATGTGTTGAGTGTGATGTGAGGGGCATTACATGTATTCACGTTTACTGCTGGTGATCAGTGCGGTGGTGGATAAGGCTGGGGTGATCGTCAGCCTGCTGTCCTTGACCCAGGTCTGCAGTGTGTTAGTTTTCCTGTTGCAGTGTGCAGGCTGGATCTGAAATGTGGTGTGTTATGGTTATGTCATCCGCATATTAGGCAATGTCTTGGGATGTGGGAATACCATACATATATAGGTTTGTGGTCGATGGGGGCGCCCATCATCAACTCACTCAGATGCTGGGTGACCTTATAGCCTTATAACCAACCACTGTGTGTTCCCTACGTGTCAACAAGTGGGTTGGTGGAAGGATAGTGCCCCCCTCCGAACAACAACTAAATAATATGACAAACAAAATGCCTCGGACCAGGAATGACTAACAGATGACGACCAAGGACGGTAAAAAGGACATGGTGCGGATTTCAACGTGGAATGCGAGGGATAAGAGTGATGAAGTGAAAGAGAGAGATTTTGACCAGGTGCTAGAGGATGCAAAAGTGGACATATGTGGACTGAATGAGATTAAATGGTGAGGTGAGAGTGTGAGAGAGTGGAAGTATGGATGGGGTATATGTGTGGGGGCAGGTGGGAAGGAGAGGGCAAAAGAGGGTGTATGTATTGTTGTGTGCAAGAGATGGAAGGAGAATATAAGAGAGTGTGGATCATTTGGTTCAAGGACTGTGTGGGTAAGACTGAAAGCAGGAATAAGTGGGCGACTGTGTGTTTACATGTGCCTGTGGAAGACCATGTGAGCAGAGTGAAAAAAGAGTTCTGGGCAAATGTGGAAGCATGCATCGAAAAGTTTGAGAGGAGTGAAAGGGTGTTTTTGACTGGATATATGAATGAAACAATAGCGAATGTGAATATGGATGGAGTAGTTGGCAAGTGGGATGGGCCTGCAGAAGAGAATGAGGATGGTAAGTGGGGTGGGCCTGCAGAAGTGGATGAGAATGGTAGTTATCTAGTGGACATTTGTGCAGGGAGGTGGTTGGTAACAGCCAAAACCCTATTTAGATACAAAATGATCCACAGGTATACGTGGCGAGTGATGAGAAGGGTGGGTGGTGAACTGAATGAATGAAAGGCTGTGATTGATATGTATGTGTAGACGAGAGAATGAGAAGGTATGTACTGGATGCGAAAGCATATAGAGCGTGGGGGAGTGGACTTTCTGACCACCACTTGATGGTGATGAAAGTCAGGGTACAAGTATGATGGATGAATACAGGGAGAGAAGAGCAAGAGGAAGTAGTCCATACAAGGAGGGTGGAAAGGTTGCAAGAGGATCAAAAAAAAAAAAAAAAGAATATAGGAGAGAAGTGGAGGAGCGATTGGGTAAATATGATTTGGAGCAGCTGGGGGAAGTAGGTGTGTGCAAAATATTCACAGAAGAAATCTGTGTAGTATGTGAGGTGGTGTGTGGGGTGAAGAGAAGAAGAAATGGGGTGCACTGTGGAATGAAGAAGTGAGACAAACTGTGGCGCAAAAGAAGAAAGCATATAGTGCGTGGACGGGAGGCAGAAGCATGGAGGACGTTGAGAGACAGAAGAAAGAGTTATATGTAGAGAGGAAGAGAGAGGTGAAAAGATTAGTAAAAGAGAGTAAGAAGAGAGTGGATGAGGAATTTGGAAAGAATTTAAGTGTAAAATGGAGGGAATGTAAGAAAATGTTCTGAAAGGAGGTTAAGAGAGTTAGACAGGATGATGAAGTAGGTAGTAGGGGTGTGAAAGATAAAAAATAGTAGATTGATAGTGGAGACGATAGAAAAAGTGAGCGGATGGAGAATACGTTTTAAGGAATTGTTAAACATGTAGAATGGAAGTAATGTGAGATTAAATGACTGGGGAATGGCTGGGAGAAGAAGGGAGATGAAAGGGAAGGAAAAAAAAAACGGTAGGATGGAAGTAGTGGAAGCAATGAAGATAGTTAAAATGGGGAAAGCCCCAGGAATTGATGAAGTGTGTGCTGAAATGCTGAAGCACGGGGGAACGATAGTAGTGGAATGGATATGGAAGACGTGCAGATTGGCCTGGGAGGAAGGTAGAGTCCCGGAGGATTGGAAGTCAGTTATAGCTATTCCCCTGTGCAAAAGAAAAGGGGAATAAGCAGTGTTTAGTTATCATAGGGCATCTGTCTTCTTAGTTTAACAGGAAAAATATATGGAAGGTTACTTACTGACAGAGTTAGGGAAATATCAACGGAATTAGCTGGAGAAGAACAGCGAGGTTTTGGGAAGAGAAGAGGTTGTGTAGATCAGATATTCCTCATAAGGTGTTTAGTGGAAAAGTTTCTAGAGAAGGGAAAGGAGTTGTATACAGCCTTCATTGATTTAAAGAAAGCACATGACAGAGTCAACAGACAAAGAATGTGGAAAATATTAAGAACATGTGGAGTAAATGGGAAGCTATTGAATGCCGTGAAGCATATGTATGAGGGTGCTAAGGCTGCAGTGCGTGTGGATGGTAAACTGAGTAAATGTTTCTATATGAATGTCTAATCAGAATTGTGTCATGTCTCCATGGCCGTTCAGTCTTTATATGGGTGGGGTTATGAAGGAGATACAAGGTAGGACAGTGGATGTTGGAGTTACCCTAATGAAAGAGGGCAGTGTTTGGAAACTTCCTGTTTTGTTGCTACCTTCGCCTAGGAGGTTACGTTTTACACTGCATTGGTTGGTTTGTCTGTTTGTCTGTCCGTCTGTTAGCAGGATTCCTCTAAAAGGTACATACGGATTTTTGATGAAATTTTGTGGAAGAGTGGGGCGTGTGCCAAGGAAGAAATGATTAAATTTCGGGCCGGATCCGGATCCGGATCCAGAGTATCCAGCACAATACCTCCAAAAGTTCTCAGTGAATTTCGATGAAATTTTGTGGAAAGGTGGGCCATGGACCAAGAAACAACTGTTTAAGTCTTGGGGCGGATCTGCATCCGGATCCGGATCCGGGATTACTGAAGTGGTTATGAACGGATTTTGATGAAATTGTGTGGAAGGGCGAACCATGGGCCAAGGAAGAAATAATTAAATTTTGGGCCGGATCCGGATCCGGAGTATATCGCACGATATCTTCAAAAGTTCTCGATAAATTTCGATGACATGTTGTGGAAAGGTGGGCCATGGGCCTAAAAAGAATTTATTGCATTTTGGAGCGGATCCAGATCCGGATGCCATATCCATAGATCCGGATCCGTATCCTTTTTAATAGCATTGGCGGAGGTATGCGCTTTTTGATCGCTTTGTAGGTTGCAAATGTTACTGTATTGTTCAGTGAAGATGAAGGGGAACTGCAAGGCCTGATGAATGAGGCTGGGAGAGTGTGCGGGAAACTGAATCAAAAGGTGAATGTAGGGAGGAGTAAAGTTGTGGTTTTCGAGAGAAATCAGTCACTGAATGCTCAGTGAGGTTGCCTGATGAGGAAATAGAAACTGTGAGTGCCGTTAAGTACTTGGGTAGTGTGATGAGTAAGAATGGGAGTTTAGAGGGTGAAGTGCTTCAAAAGGTACAACAGGGAAGGAAAGTTGCTAGGTCTTTGAAAGCACTGATAAGAAATAGGGAACTGATCGTGGAAGTAAAAAGTCGCTGCATGATAATATTGCTATACCAATTTTAACGTATGGAAGCGAAGCTTGGACCTTGTTGGAAGGACACAAGTCAAGTGTAAGAGCAGTGGAAATGAAGTATTTGAGAGGAGCTTGTGGAGTTACATGGAGGAACAGGCTAAGAAATGAGAGAGTGGAGGAGAGTTGTGGTGTGGATGTGGATGCGATAGAAAGTGGTAGGAGAAATACACAGAGGTGGTTTGGCCATGCAGAGCCGATGAGTAGCGAGAGACATGTGAAGAGTGTATTTGAGTATTGGAGGGGGTGAGAGGGAGGAGGAGACCAAGGAAGAGATGGAGGGATGGGGTGGAGAGGTATATGAGAGAGGGAAGTGTGAGCTAGGTGAGGGCAGCGAAATAGCTGGGAACAAGGCGACATGGAGGCGATTTGCTTGTGGCCACACCTTGAAGGATTAAGGCCTCTGGCTATAGATAAATAGAGAGATAGGTTGAAAAGTGTGAGTGAGAGAACGGATCCCCGTGGAAGTCTATTAGGGAAATTACGCGTTAGTTGACAAGCCAGGTCTGGAGTTTTTCTCAATGGTTGTGTTGTATGTCTTGGTAATTAATTCTCGCTGGGGGATGGCATCGAAGGCCTTACTAATTTCTATTGCTGTAAGAAGGGTATATTGTCCTGGTGTTGCAGTATTGATGCCGCTCGATGGGTGTTGTGTGAAGTTAGCCAGTAAGGAGTTTGTGGAGTGAAGCGATCTGTGGAGGAGCAAGAGGGACAAGGGGAATGACTTTGCTGCGAATGAGGTGGTCACTCACTGTGTTTTAGACGGCGTGCTAAGTACTGTTATGTGTCTGTACGAAGAAGGGCGTATTAGGTCCCTGTTTAGTTTAAACATAGAAATAATTGTTCCAAATATTGGGAATGCTACTGTGTACGTATCAGTAATTACGGACACTTGTGAGGGTCTGAATGCCTTTTAGTCCTAATGTTTCAGGTGCAGGTTGCTGATGGCATCCGGTTCTGTGCATGTAGAGTTTTTTGCTTTTCTGATACCGTTGCGGAGTATGTGTTTATCCTCGGGTGAAGGTCATTGCATTGTGATCGAATGGAATGAACTGCCTGTGTTGAGAGAGTTGCTATTTAGACTCAGTATGTGTTGATGTCAAATGACTTGTGTTCGCTTAGTGGTTCACAAACACGTTTGTATGTTCTATGTAAGAAGGGATAGATTGAATGCTGGAAGTAATGGAGGTGTCTTCTGGAGGTGCATGTTTGTGATTTAGTAATCCTTATAAGTATTTTGAAAAGCCGATAGAGGTCTGTGGAGTGGCTAAATGTTGTTACAAAAGTCTGCCGGTTTTCCTTTTTCTTTGCACCAGTTTTGTTGTTGATCTTACTGTTTAGTTCTTGAAGCCTTGTGATAGTGTCTTGAGTGTGTGTGGGACAGGAGAGTTGTGTTTATGTCAATCGCTTTTTCTTATGAAACGAGCAATCCCTGGTATAGAGTGTGGTGGGTTGAAATGCTCTTCTGGTGTCTCATGGAATTAGGTGTTTGTATGCATAGAGTATTATGTTGCTGAATTTGTGATGTGCCTATTAATGTTGGTGATGGGTATGTTCTTTAGTATGCTGATGTGTTGTTCTGTTTCTTCAGTGAATTTTGTCCAGTCTACTTTCTTTTAGTTTATGTGGTGTGTCTGTGGTGGTAATGATGGGGAGACGATCTGTACCGAGTTTGGTTCTATTTGCTAGATTTTTTTATTCATTGCAAAGAAGAAAGAACCAAAGGCAAGGAGTCTGCAAACCATTCCTTCCAAGAAAAAAAAAAAACAATACAAAAGAGAGCCATATTTAAGATCCGTTCATTTCGAGATGCCTGGACACACTGCGTTTGAAAGATTGGAGATCATAGGACGTAGGAAATACAGACAGAGGGAGACAGTTCCAGATTTGACCTGTTGCATAAATGAAGGAGCGGGAGTAACGGTTAACTCTTGCATTAGAGAGTTGGACAGAAAAGGGATGAGAGTTTGTTGCTAGACGGATGCTACGTGCCCGTCGTAGAGGTGGAGGGATGCAATCAGACAGTTCAGAGGAGCAGTGACTACTGAAGTAGCAATAGAAAAGAGTTATAGATGCAACAGTGCTGCGAAGAGACAGAGGTTGAAGGGTGACAGTAAGAGGAGGTTGTTGTGCTCAAGCGTTGGCAAACAGAATGTGATGTCTGGGGAAGAGGGGATGCGGTTTGCATGGTGTAATGTTTGTGTTGCTAAGGTGTGAGGCAGTGTTGACAGCTCGGTGGTTGTTTTGGTCATGTCCAACCAGGCAGTGTTTTTGCCTTTAAGTCTCCAGCAATGACAATTAAATGTCAGTATTAGGGGGAGGAGCTGAGGGTTGTATCGTGCTATTACAGTGTGGAAGGTGTCAGGAGGAATATACTCGTAAATGTTAACAGTGTTGACTTTTTATTACCCGTCCCCGCCCCGGAGAGGCTCGGGGACGGGTATTGTTTTCATTTGATTTGTCTATATGTTTGTCTGTCTGTCTGTCTGTCAAGAACTTTACGCAAAAACTTGACTAAAATTACAGGGATGATGGGCTATGACCTTCTGATCACCTGATTAAATTTTGGGCCAAGTTGGGCCAAGGCCTGGGCTGTAGGCCTAAAAAATGTGAACGAGAATAAAAATGAAAAAAAAAACAGTTTTTTCGACATAACTCCTTTCACATTCGTCAAATTGACATGACGCCAAAACCTAATGGTGCAACTTTCGAATCTACATATTATAGCATGCCTCATCACATCAAGGGGGTCACCCTCAGGTATCAGTAGTGGGATCAATGGCAGGTGGGTCGGGCCTAAAATTTCAAATGGACATAAAATCGTCAATTTTCACCCGATGTACTCAAAATTTGATGTGACATCTTTGACTAAATATCTATCATGCTGTATTCATACTTCAGCACTAAAATGACTGCCGGGAAGGGGTTTGCTGTGCCTTGGCACCGCTTCTTGTTTGTGATCAGATGTGGCACTGGGTGACTGTGTTTGTAATGTGTCATTCTGGAAATGTGACAGTGTTGTATGTGTTGTGTCTTTCTTGAGAAATGATGGGTGAATGTGTGTAATGAGGCCTCTTGCACGACTCTCAGTTCTGTTTAAGCGTACGTGTAAGCTGGGGGTCTGTTGTGTGCGTGTCAGTTTCGTTTCTTGTAGGAGCGCCATGTATATGGCATGGTCGTGAAGGAACTGCCATATTTTTTTCTCTCTCTCTCTCAAAAGTTATCAACGCTTAGCTGTAATTTGTCTATGTGTGTTCGAGGCGGTGTGCGACAGGTATGTGTCGATGTTGTAGCAGTGCTTGTGCGCAGGGACAGATGTAATGTCTTTGGCTGTGTGAGTGGTGAGACTTTTGGAAGGGGGGGGGAGGAACTGTGGTGTGATTAGAGGAGTGTTTGTGGGTGTTGCACCTGTCACATACACATGTGCTGCTGTTGCATTGTCTGGCATTTGTCAGCATAGAGCATGTGATGTGGATCTATTCTCTACAAAAACTGCATTGAACAGATCCACATGAATGTGTATGGAGCAAACAGGGCCTATGTGGTCCAGGATTGCTGTTAATGTTTCGGCGAGTGTGAGAAGCAGGGAAATGATCACCGGAGAGTGGAATAAAGTGATCTGTTTTTATGTTGGTAATGTGTTGTCGTGATTCGTGAAAGGAATATTCATTTAGGTTGCTGTTACTACTGTGAAATGTCCGTCCAATGACATGACAGCTTTGACTCAAGCTAAGAGATTTTTCAAAGGCAAAAAAGGTTGGCAATAGACCACCGTAGGTAGTAATGGCTCCCAGATAATTATCTTCTGGTGTTTCGAGAGCTTCGGCAGATCCAGACTGATTATGAAGACGATGCTAATCTTTAAACCCGTTCATTTTTTTAATGACAAAAATTCAAAATAAACACCAACAAAATCTTTTGCCTCACAACTTCAAGATTTCATAGGCAGTTAATATTAGAGTCTAATTATTGAACTGTTGTTTAAGAAAAGTCTTAGTAACACAAGCTATAAAGGTGTGTGTGTGTATGTGTGTGTGTGTGTGTGTGTGTGTGTGTGTGTGTGTGTTCATATATTTTAAAAAAATGGCTACATTTTTTCTGCAGTAACACCGGCTGCAATAAAAACCAATGCATTCTTGATTTGGCTAGCAGAGATATGTCGGAAACGATTTAACTATGAATCATATATGCTTAGAATATATGTATAATATTTCCTTAGTGCTGCAAGAAATTTCAATTTGTTTACATTATTTAAGAACTGTAAAACCTTGTTAGTTTATCTTTAGTTTATTCATATAATGTACTTTTACAGTACAGCATTCTTACATACAGCAGATATACAGTATTCGTTTTTAGATGAATATCAGCGTTCAACTAACTGCATTAATATACTACACTCCAAGGATTATGTCAGCGAAGTTCATTGATAAAATCAAGGATAGTGTTAAACATTACACACATCCAAATTCTCTATGTTTCAGAACTTAGCTGTCACATGAAAACTATCATTTTGTAAAGGCAAAACAAACCAAAAAAGAAAATATTTGTAAACCTCCTCACAAGGCATCAAGAAATAAAGATAAATAAATTAGTGAATCAATAAATAACATACAGGACGATAATGTCAAGCATCATGGGCAAGATACAAAAAAAATATGTCAAAAATGTTCCGGCTGGTAGACCCACCTCAATAGGCAAGTGTAAAAGTAACGAGACCCACCTGGCCAAATGGGCACCGCTGACAGACACAATGGCAATACAACTATGGCCACCACTCACCCCATAACCCTGCCAGTCACAGCAACGGGGACACACGAAAAAATGGAAGAAAAGCATACTCGCTCCACAGCCAGATGATTTCACCCAGTTTCTAGAAAACCTTTTCCAATGAGTGAGTTAATGATGATGTGCCATATTGTCATGTTTTCATGCCTTATTAAAATTATATGTAAATAAGGTTACCCTTGAAATCATTTTGATAACTTTCATTAAAATCATACGTCGACCTACCATAGATAGCACAACATCCACTGCCCCAGGCGCTCAGTCAGTCTCGATGGTACAGGTAACTGTCAGCAGTTACGATTTTCTGTAAAACACGTAATTTAGATTGGTTTTAAGCTTTCCTCTGACTTGATTTAATTCAGATAACTAGCTTTCAGTTTTCCTCTGACTTGATATGAATCGGATACTAGCTACTTTATCCATCCATCCATCCATCATCCAATCCTACGTCGCTCCATGAGAAGCGTAGGAGCCCGGGGCTAGGCAATTTGGTCCTGACATTTAAGATGAGTGACTAACCTCACTCATCCTTGAGTGGCAATACGTGAGCAATAAACCTCAAGCGCCCCTTGACTATAAACCTTCACTGGCTCAATGCGATTGGAGCGCCGTAATTACCCACTAAACCACCCGGCGCCATAATTTGGTAAAATGGTTACCACCCAGCGTAGTAAATGGTTTCCTGGTGTACAGGAAACCATTTGGCTTGTCATAGTAAGTAAAACCCATATATTGCTAAGGACAGCTCAGCCGAGTGAGAAATGTTTTAATTGGCTGTTTCTACTGTTTATCGCCATTTCACCTAGCTAGGTATAAATCAGGACATCACCCAACCCTCCTCAGTTACCAGATTAGATATGGGTTGGCTTGAAACACAGACGTCACGTGATCCTCCTTTTAGTATAAGCCCGCACACCATAACCCGCATTATGAGCACTGTACCACACATGCCACACTAAGACTCAGACACCACATGAACGTTGTAGGAAACCTATGAGTTGACCCCATAGGGGCAGTTGCTTACCTGCAGTCGACAGGTCTGCTGGACCTGGTATGTCAACAACTACTACTACCATACTGTTTATGAGGTAGTTAATAGACAAACATCATCCTCTGTTGTAAAATTTCTTACTAGGATTTTTTAATAAGATTTCGTGTAACCATTTCAGCATATGCAGGACGTGTTAAGTATCTTTATGACGACATTCTAAAAAAATCCCAATAATGTTAATTACATAGTTATGACTCCCTAATATGATGAATATGTTCTTCGAATCTGTCAGCAAATCCAGGAGTAAATATACTGACAGTGTAAAGACAATCATGAATACTGCAAACCTAAAACAGGAGTTAGCATCGTTGTGATGTGTAATTTTCATCTTACGTCATATTCTTTAAACTGAAATTACTTATCTCGTTCATGGTCGGGATTATTATATTATTTTATATCAGTTAACCAGTTAAAACCATATGATTTTATTCAGCTATGAGGAAGCCCGAAGAACTTGGACGTTATTATTGGTTCTATTAATCAGTTCCATCTAATGTCAGACGCTTTTATTCGGCTGAAAGTAAAAAATAAAGACAGCTAATTGGACGAAATTAAAACGTCGACCAATGCCAAAATGAATCCTCTTGGTAAAACAGTAAAGGAACTCGGTACTTTATACAACAGGTGAAGTAAATAAAATGGTTATTATTACATTCCAGTCCACATATCACGTTCTTTCGTCCAGCGTCTCTTACAGGGCTTAATTCAGTCACCGTATTGGTATGTTTCACACGTCTTTTAATCTTGTTCGTAAAGTCATACCTTTATCGCTGCCGATCTCCTGTTATTATTGCCAATACGTAGGTTTACTAAGCTTCATGTGACTTTTAAGCAAAACCCAAATTATAGTAAAAAACTATAATAATGTCTGTCCAAATAGAGACATCGCTTATGAACTGCAAGTGCCTGTAAATAAAGGAAAACCGTGATCAGGTTTTCTTTCTCATAAATCAGTGTTGTACTTACCGCAGGATGTAAAGCTAGAAATGACTATCGATTCTGTACAGATGGTGTAATGAAAGTTAATAGAAATGTTCTTTCAGAGCATATTCTTTAACAGCACTGCCGTTATATATACCTGAATACCTACTTCCCAGCTTATCTACAAACCTACCTCCCTGCCTACTTCCCTATGTATTTCTCTGCTCATCACCCTATCTACCTTCCCACCTACCTACCTTACTTCCTACCTGCCTCCCTACCTGCCTCCCTACCTATCTACATCTTTCACTACATCCCTGCCCACTTTCCTACCTGCTTGCCCACCAGCCTCCCTGCCTCCCTGCTGCCAACCTCCTTGTCTACCTCCCTGGCTAATGCCCTACCTCCCTCCCTTCTTCCCTCGCTATCTCCCTATCTATCAACCTAACTGCCTACCTATCTCACTACATATCTACCTACCTACTTACCCCACTGCCTACCTAATTACCAACCTCACTGCCTACCTAAATACCTACCTCTCTGTCTAACTAATTCTAATGACTCAGAGGCGCATATTTACTTCATTTTTATTTTTATTAATTTTATATTTTTTTGCAATTTGCCAGTTTCTACTGAGCTGTAAAACAGTTGTGATGACAGCACTGATTACTGCATTTTGATCGCCCTTTCCATTGGTATCAGTGTTATTATATATAGACATTTTTGGTCTTTATGACCTTGGGTTTTCTCAGGGCATGTTGACCCCTGCGATGAGGACACACTGGCAGCTGAAAAGGATTCATTTAACACCTCAGTCTCTAAAATCGTCCCATAATTGCGGTCGCTAGAGCTTCAACAGGCTGACGGATGGACGGAAAGTTGTTATCCCGACCCATGCATACTAATGTCCTCGACTTCGTCTTCAGGAACAATGGATAACGTGAATGGATGGACATGGAGACGGGAAGCGAAGCAGATAATGTGAGTCACCCGTCCCGCTCCGCCTCCTACACATCACATGTATAAATGACAAGTGATACGGATTTGAGTCTCCTGTTGGGGGTCGGAAAGACAAGGAGTTAACGAGCTCAGCTGTTGGTGTGCTTGTTATGAGCCTGGCAGCCGTAGCTGATGCCTCAGGGGCGGTGGTTGGTAGCAAAATTGGAGAGTCCTTCCTGAAAGTGGCGGAGTCGGTTTACTTGAGGAAATGAAGTAGAGGCAAACTGGACACTCTATTGCAATGACAACACTCTTACATTCTGTGGTTTCTCGCATCTGGCGTGTTTACTGTATCTCATGACAAAAGAAATAACGTTTTTAAGATAAGGTCCTTGACAATGGAAAAAATCACAAAGAGCTGAGATAATTAATAAAATAAAATAAATCATCGGTATATCAACACAAAACTTTAACCCGATTGTGTTTATTATGCGATCTAATTAGCTCTTCAAAACAATCCATGATGACTGCCAGTGCTCCACTAACTTATACATCATCACCTGTACCAGAAAGGGGAACTCAGTTTCTTCCATTCCAAACATCTTTACTATATATGAACTTTATATATACCGAGTAAACTGCCAAGTAACGAAAATCTAGTTATAATGCACGGAAACTGTGTTCTGTAAGTCTAGTCTTTCTTTGCACCCACCCGTAATCAACGACTGTACCATCGCTACAGACTTGGTGTGTTGTGGTGGCAACATTAGTTATAAGGGAAAAGCAGTCATAAATTTTCCGTGAAACAGAATACGGAATTCAGTTATCGGACAGTTTTCTGTAAGGTGAATGATCTAATTGCTATGAAGTAAACACATAATAAAGTATTAAGTAGATTTTCAAAGTCCGTACAGCATGAAATAAAGACTATCAATAGAGGTATATTGTGTCCAGTAAAAAAAGAAGATAAATAGATAAATGAATAAATAAAATAGATATTGAAAATGTCATTTCTCCTGCAGTGGGCAACATAAACAGAAGGAAACTGTCGACAAACCTGCTAAAATATTCCCTGACACTGGCTGATGGTGTATACAAGGCCAGACAGCCCCACGCAACACTAACATGACACAGCAGCACATTCTGGGTCGGCTCAGGCTTGGTTATTTTGGGCGAAATTAGGGCAGATTAGGTTAAGTTACGTGGTTATGTTAGGTAGGGTTAAGTTAGGTTAGGTTGATTTAGGTTAGGTTAAGTTAGGGGGACAGTTCATTCATATACCAGTTCCATGACACATTAATTTCTCCAAATACCAGTTCCACGACACAACAGTTTCTTGATATACCAGTTCTATGACATACCAGTCCCTTTATACACCAGTTCCATGAAACACATCTCCATATACCAATTCCATGACACACCTATCCTTACACCACCTCCATGACACCAGGTCTTTAACGTACCAGCTGTATGACAAGAGTTCCTTCATATACCAGTTCCATGACACCAGTTCCCTCAAATACCAGTTCCGTGCCATACCAGTTTCTTCATATACAAGTTCCATGAGACACCAGCTCTTTTCTATGCCAGCTCCGTGACACTCCAGTCCCTTGATATACCACTTCTGTGACACACCAGTCTTTCCATATACAACTTCACTGACACACCAGATCCTCTAAATACCAGTTCCGTGACACACCAGTTCCTCCATATACCACTTCCGCGACACAGCCCTTACACAAGGCCCCATTTCCAGGTTGCGGATCCTGGTGGCAAGGAGGCTTCGTGGCCCCTCTTCCTGGACAAGTGTATTCCATATTTTTATACCTTTACATTCTCCCAAATTGTTTATATCGTGTTAACATCAGCACAATTTGCATCAATGACGTAAAACGAGGATATTAGTTGTAGTGTGCAGAAATTACGACCAAGGGAGAGGTGTTACGAAATCTCCAAGGCAGTTTAGAATGCGACCCTAAGGCCTGATGATATCTGTGGCCCAGTGTAGTGTTGTTGTGCTTTATTAGGGCTGTATATTTCAAGGGCGATAGTTATTAGTTCTACTCGCGGCCTGGTTGCTTTACGACTGCATTACTAACCTATTGAATCCTATGCCTTTTTTTTACTCTTGCTGCCTTCAGACGATTTTACCCACATTAGGATATATTTCTCCATCTGCAGGAGAGATAATGCCTCCTGCAGTTTCAAAAGCTATCTTTCTCTATCTACAGTATTAGCAGAAGCCCGTAAGGAGTAGCCACAAACAAGTCACCTCCACGTCGCCCTGTCCTCTACCATTTGGATTCTCTCCCTGCATCTCAAACACCCTTCTCTTATACTTCTGTACACCATCCTCCCCATCTCATCATTGGTCTCCCCTTTCTCCTCTCTCCTTCCACCTCATTCACATATATTCTTCTAGTTAGTCTCCCATTCTCCATCCTCTCCACATGGTTAAGCCATCTCGAAGTATTTCTCTTGACACCTTCAATCACATCAACATCAACGCCATTACGCTCCTTTACTTCATTCCTTATTTAATTCCTTAGGGGAATAAAATCCTATGAATATAGTAAGAATTGGTGCAGCACTGCACTGAACGAGTCCTCGTTAAAACATAAATGTCAAAATAGCCACACAATGTTGAAACACTTGCTTCCAGTACTTGTGTTCTGCTTCATAATGATCCACAAGAACATCATCAATTCGAGCACCCATAGTTTTTCTACTTTATTAATCAGACAGTTATTTCCTCTGTTGATTAGACCTGTGATAAAACTCCTCTGTTTTTCCTGGCATGCTTTCATTGTAGCCACTCGTAAACGAACTTTCATTACCTGACACTAACTCGACCAGTAATTTTGGCCTAGTACAGACATATAAAAATCTATTTTTTCTCACTATGACGTGTGTATACCAGTGAATAATTTTTCTGAGCATTAACATATCCTGTCAGACTCCTTCACAGCTGATTCTTTGATAGCTATAATGTCGCCACTCGTTTCTGTTACTTCTGCTTATTCTTGTCGCTTAGCATTTCGTGTTGAATTTCCCTCCATTATCTTTGTGACAGTTTGTTCTCTCTACCTCTTAAGTGTGAAGCGTAATGATTAAGGGCTTTTGGCTGAAAGAATACCTGGCAACAGCAGTTATGGTGAATAAATAAGACTAACCACTGAAAATATACAGAAAATATAACTATGCTGCAACCACCATCCATATACTGAAGTCTGTCTTCCATCAACCACTTAAATCCTACTTGCTGTGCACCAGTGATGCCTCACATCTTTCCACCCTCTCGGTTTCCACGTACCTCTCACTGGCTCTAACTGTGACCTGTACAATATCTTTCTCACTGTCTCATCTCTCCATATGGCTACATAGCTTTAACATCCTGAAATGCGCCGAGTACTGCAACTCTCTCATTGTTACTGTCTCAAATCATCTCACCACACAGTTCGGCCTTCTGCATCTTATTTCCAACACTTCTAGGCCCTGCAGCATTAGGGTCCATGCTGTCATCCATACAACACAACTGCCACGACTGTGACTTTATACAAACTGATATTCGTCAGAGCATACATTAAACTCCCCACCTCCTTCTTCTCTTTATGCATTGTTGACCCTTTGTACTGTTTACCGGCTATCGACACACTATGTTATTCAGGATAGGGAAGGTTGCTACACAAATAAATAAACAGAAACTGCCACAATTATCATTTTTGACTTTTTTTTTTTTAATGCAAGGAAGAAGGAACCAAAGGCCGTGGGCCCGCAAACTGTTCCTTCTAAGAACAAACAAAAGCAATACAAAAAGAGAGCCAAATTCAAGATCCATTGCTCATTTCGAGATGCCTGGACACACTGCGTTTGAAGGACTGGAGATCATAGGAAGTAGGAAATACAGACAGAGGAAGACAGTTCCAGAGTTGACCGGTTGCATAAATGAAGGACTGGGAATAACGGTTAACTCTTGCATTAGAGAGTTGGACAGAAAAGGGATGAGAGGTTGTTGCTAGACGGATGCTACGTGCCCGTCTTAGGTGTGCAATAGCCTCATCCCTTGTTTGCTGAAGTAACTGCTGAGACGGACGTTGCAGGAACCGAAAGGAATGGTGAAGGGTGGAATCATCAGCGTTCGAGTGAATAGGGTTAGTGATACAGCTTGGAAGGTCATTTTATTGCAGCTAATACCAGACATTTCTGTTTAGGCTGGACAAACCATTGTAGATGAAGGGTTAAAGTCTCTTTCGTCTCAGGTGTTATGCCTACCCCAGCGTTCCCAAATCATTCCACTTTCTTTCAAATATCATTTTAGTTTATTTCCGTATCATCGTGCTTACCACCTTTTTCTCATATTGATTCTTGGTTTCTTTCTAGCACAATCTCTTCCAGACTCTCACACAAAATTCTGAAGTATACTCCCCTTTCATTACTTTTCCAGTTCCATTTTGCCATACACTTTACTTGGTACGTTCAATAAACCTTTAAATTCTAGAAATTTCGTTTTGTCCCGTTCCCCAGCACAATACATGCACTCTGTCAGTTTTCATTTACCTCATCTCGATCCTGGAAGGCCTATATAGTTTAATGAAAAAGTTTATCCAAGTTACTAAGTTTCCCTCAGTACTGAAGCACGTTGGTACATCTCCATCCATTCCCGTTGATTTTTTGCATTTCACATTCTGCAGTTCTTTATCAGCAATTGTTCAACCCATGAAAAAAATAGATGAAAGTTACATATATAAACTGGCAAGGCTACCCGGCCTTGCCCAGGTAAAATCCTATGATCGTGCATACCAGCATTGCCTGCGACCCTGGATGGCCACTCCCCCTGTGGGAGAAAGACCCCCAGGACTCCACTTGACGCACTAAACCAATCTTCCTCCTTAGGCCCATTTCCCCAGGGATATATTCACCATGGACCTTTTCGTGCCGTGGACATATTTTCCCACTTCCCACCCACCCACCAACCCTGCTTACCCAACTCACCCACACCACTAATCAGTCCTCCCATCCGACCCGTTGTAGCTAATAATGATATGGTGGTAGAAGTGGAAAAAAAAAATGCCAATTGGCTATCATGTTTCTACCATGCTGACTTGATCATTTCTCATTAGTACTAATCATGGCAATCTGGAGTGCCATTTTAGCAAATGTAATGTACACATGCAAATTCGTTGTAAAACATTACACCTGTTAGAGCTGTTTACAAAGTTTCACAGTATATGCATCCCCCTTGATTTCCATATTGGTCAGACAGAGACAGACAGACAGGCAAATGCGAGTATTATACACTTGCAGATTATATCAAACAACTTTATTATTCAAACAATTATGAAACATTTAATATTAAGGAAATAGTGTTAACACTGTAAAAAATTTGTTAGGTCTGAAGATTGCACCATTAGATTCTGAAATTCACTTTTGTGTTTCATTATATGTAACAGTGAAGTGGCTCAGTATTTTTCGAGGCAGATGTTAATATAATGCATACCTCGACAAGCGCCAATCAGATTTACTATTTATTCCTGCATCCGGATCCAAATCCACCTCAAAATATAACCAAATGATCTCAGATAGTCAACTAATTGTATAGTTTTAGTCTGTCTATTTACACAATATCAGCGAGCGCATACATCCGCTCAAGACAATAAAAGTTATGGTTTACTCCTACATCTGGATCCGGATCCACCTCAAAATCTAACAGACTATCCCTTGCCCCACTGACCAACACTGACCACTAATCCACCAGATTTCATTAATACCCTATAATAACTTCACACGATATCATGTGCTCAAACAAAGACCTCGCTGAGGATGGTCACCTTGTTTTGGTGGCGGGGCTTGAAGCATGGCTGGCAGTGCCACCTATTCTGGAGGACTGCTTACCTTTGTAGAGTTTGGCATCTGTCAGCATCACCCCTGCATCACTGGTAAAGGAGGCCTGCTGGTGGTGTTGGTTATCCTTGCCTATCTTCCATCTTGAGCAAAGCTTTCACCTCCCCACATGTTTGCTGTGCGTGGCTTCCCATAGTTGTAGGAAACAGGAGTCCTGGAGATTGAACAATGCTGCATGATGTGCCCTGCAGCTAGCAACACACCTCTTTGGTCCCTTATTCTGGCTAGACCGGCGGCCTGGCTGGGCCCGACCAGGTCAATCGGCTGGTCACTTGTTAGCTTGGGTCAATTGGGCACTAGGAGGGAGGCGTGGTGATTCCTTTCGTCCTGGAGTCACCCCTTGTCTAGTTCCCCCGGTGGTTACCTGAGTATACTCCCTCACTACCTGTGGGGACACCAGTGGTGTTATCCCTGGTATATGACCTACGCTTGTTGGGCTCCATGGTGGGTTGAGGGGTGAAGGAATGAAGTAATTGTTAGCTCTCTATGGCTTTCTTTCATAATGATACTGTTGACAGTTCTGCACCTGCCCCAGGACTTTCTCAATCAAGATCTATTATTGCCACTCTGGAGCCTTTCCAGGCCCCTGGGGGCTGTCATCCTTTGCCCAAGCATTCAGCTGGGACTGGGAAGCATTCATGTCAGGATGGTGCGGCTCTGGGGCTACGAGCAGATGAAATGATACCTGCAACATACGCGAATTATATAGTGCTGAAATCCTCTGGGGGTGGATCAATGCTGGATATTGACATTTTTAAATTACACCGTGCCATTGTTTCAGCTTGTGGCAGGGAACCTAAAACATCTCAGGGGCATGGAAGGACCCTTACTGAGGTGTCCTCCTCAGAAGAGAGCTCCTGATTACTGGCCCTGACCTCTGTTTCTGGTGCAGATGTTTTATGTGCTCCTCATGCCACCTTTAACCGATGCAAGGGTGTCATTTTTTCTCATGACCTCCTTCAATACTCAGAGGCACGGTTGTTGGAGGAACAGCAGTCTTCTGGTGGGGTGACTGTTGAATGCCTATACTAGAAGATAGATGGTGTTCTGACCCCAACTCCAACCTTGTCCCTGACAGTCGACAAGTTGACCTTGCCTGCTTCTGTGACATTTGCTTGGCTGTCACTTCTGGTGAAACTGTATGTGCCAACCCCAAAATGGTGTTTCCACTGTCAGGGATATGGACACATTAGCAGCTTTTGCCACTATGCACAGGCTGGTCTTCCTGGTGCCTGTGTCTCCTGTGGCGAACCAAGCCATACTGGTGACAATACGGGACTCCTTAAATCCTATCACTGAGGTGGTCCCCATGCTGCATCTTCTCGAATCTGTCCTCGGTACTGTTCGGAAATGGAGATTTTAACCATTAGTATGCATGAGAAGCAATGAAGGAGGTCACAGACTCGCTTCTTTCAGCCCGGGGTTACTTATGCTTCTGTCCTTTCTGTGGAGCACCTGTGCGTCGTTCTGTGTCCCAGAAGTTGCCTCGACTCATTCCAGTGCCCACTTCTCTGTCTGGTGATTTGCCAGATGTTGACCTTGACACAACTACTGCATGTAAGATTGGTGTTTGCCCACCCTCGTCTCAAACGGTTTCTGCCTCCATATCAGTTGCTGATGATTTGCCCTCATCTGTGGTGGTGGCGGATGTCCACATTGACGTGTCTCCTTGTCCTGTCTTGTCCAGCATGCTCAAGTAACATCTGTACCTGGTAAGCGTCAACATTGTTTTTCAAAGTCCTCTAAGCCTGAGGACTGTCTGCCTAAGGTCCTTCTTGTGGAACTTTGTGAGGACCTCTCTGCTTTTCCCCCCACCATGGAGTGTTTACATGGAGTCTAGCCAGGTGCAGGATGAAGTTAGTGTTTCGATGGTGGTCTGACTCCCACATGGGGATGGAGTTGCACGGATCATTGATCCTTCCTCCAAAGAAGAAAGCAACATCACAGGGTTCTGGTCCTGTGGACTCTGCCTCTACTTCTGAGGCTTTGGTGGCAACACTGGCCACCCTGCTACACCTAGACTGGCCTGTAAGCAGCTTTCCAAGCAACTGATTCTTCCTGCTCAGAATAGGACTATTGTAAAACTTTCCAAGCAACCGATTATTCCTGCTCAGAATAGGACTATTGAAAACTTTCTTCTTTTTCCTCAAATTTGCATTCAGATGGTCAGCACGATGTGCAGGTTCTGGCTGCTGGGCAGTTCCTTTCTTTGGGTCTTCATAAGCATCAGTCCAAACCTGCTCTCTTGTCAGGGGCTGTGCAGTCCCACACCTCTAAGGGATTAAAGTAATCAGCTATGTCTGGTCCAGCAAACGTTGCTCTGCAATGAACTGCAGAAGTGTTAGAGTCAATTGGGAGGACCTTCAACTGCTCCTGTCCGAGTTTCGCCCTTTCTGTGTCTGCCTTCAGGAAACTATGGTTGGAGACAGGCCTTTTCCTGGTCCTAGAGGATATTCGGCTGTCTACTCACCACCTCTTGTAGACTGGTTCTCGAGGTGGCTGTGCTATTTTGTGCTACATAGATATTCCATTCGCATCTTTTTCTGAACAGTCCTCCCTACAGGTTGTGGATGTTCAATTAAAACCTGGAGAGGACTTACATAATCTGTAGCCTTTATTTACCACCCACTGTACCTGTCTCACGTGACGAACTTGATCACCTTATTCGTCAACTTCCAAAGCCATTAGTTTTCCTAGGTAACTAATTGGGCATCATGCTTTGTGGGGTGATACTCTATGAAACTCCCGTGGTGATTTCCTGCCATCTTTGATTGAGGATTTAGACCTGGTTCTTCTGACTATTGGCAACCCGACGCATTTCCTTGTACAAAATGTCACCTTATCAGTTATTGGTCTTTCACTGGTCTCTTCTGATTGTTCGTTGGACTTTTCTTGTCAGGCTTTGACTGATTTCCATGAAGATGATCATTACCCTATTCTAATTAAGTCATGCAACTCTGTGCCGGTGGAGCGTGGCCCTTGCTGGTGTTTGGGTAAGGTCGACTGGGCAGAGTTTGCAGAACTTTCAGAGTGTTGAAGATGCACAACAGCATTTTACATCTATTGTATATCCGGATGGTTTTTCTTCTATTCCTCGGACATCCGGAAAGTTTTGCAGGAGACCTGTGTCTTGGTGGATTGAAGAGTGAGCTTTGGCCAGGAGAGTCTACAAAGCTGCTAGCAGAAGATACAGGGAAAAAGATGTGTATAAAAATTCATTTTAAGAATGCTCGTGCTTGCTATCAGTGGGTTCTGAAAAACTCTCGTCGCACCTCATGCAGAGCCTATGTCTCATCTGTTATCTCGTCCACTCCATTACCACTGGTCTGGAAGAAGGTGAGAAAAGTAACCGGCATGCATTCACCTCCTCCTCCCCTGATATCTAAACTCCAGGGATCTGGTAAACCCAGCACCTCTGAGGTAGTTTCAGCCCTGGCAGAGCACTTTACAATGTTTCTAAATCAGATCCCGCCAAGTCATTGAGTGGTTTTTGCCATGAACTGGAGAAGTTAGGTGTTTCCTTTTTATCTAATGGAGGAGAACCTAATCATGCCTTCATTATGAACTGCATGCTGCTCTCCAGCAGTGTAGTGGCTCTGCTTCTCCTGATGACATTCTCTGTGCTATTATATGTCATTTACCATGCGATTCTCTTTTGTTTTTATTAGAGCTTTATGATAGGATATGGGACGAAGGTGTAGTCCCCATTAATTGGATAATGGGTATAGTCCTCCCATTTCTTAAGCCAGGTAAGGACCATTCTAATGTCACAAATTATCGTCCAATTTGTTTGACGTCCTGTGTTCGCAAACTTTTTGAGAAGTTGGTTAGTCTGAAGCTCGTATGGTATCTAGAGAAATATGATTTCTTCTCTCCATCAAAAATTGAGTTTCGTAGAATGAGATGTACATCAGGCATGAATCAGCAATATGTGCAGCATTTGCATCTTGAGATCTTGGCGCTGCCTTCTCTGATCTGGAAAAAGCATACAATATGGCATGGTGCCATGGCATTCTGAGTCAACTTCACAATTTTAGGATGCGTGGCCACCTACCATTATTCCTTAGCAACTTCTTACCAAATCACAAATTTCAAGTCTGTGTGGGCTGCTCAGTCTCTGTCCCTTGACTTCAGGAGGATGTTCCACAGGGGAGTGTGCTTAGTGTTCCTTTAGTTGCTGTTGCCATAAATGGTATAATAGGTTTCCTGCCTAAGGGGATGTCTTCTTCTCTTTATGTGAAAGACGTAATGATATGGTTTGCTGCATCTCAGATGTGTGCAGTTGAGAGGAGAATGCAGCTAGAACTAGACAGAGTCGCCAACTGGGCGGAATGGAGAGGTTTTCGGCTTTCTTCAAGCAAAACTGTGGCTAGGCATTTTTGTAGAATAAGGGGGGGGGGTTCACCCAGACCCTGATTTCATTTCTAAGTGGGCTCCGTTACAGTGCCTGGAGATCAAGTTTCTTGGCTTGACATTTGACTGTCGACTTAACTGGGTTTTGCATTTGAAATTTCTAACAGTGCCTTGCATGCAGGCAATGAATTTGTTGAGGGTACTATCTAACACCTCGTGGGTTGCTGATCGGAAGACACTCCTGCACCTGTATCAAGCGTTAGTGGGATCTAAACTTGTATACAATTGCGAGGTGTACTCCTCTGCTACTGTGCCACGGCTTCGTATTCTCGATCCTGTGCATCATGCTGGTCTGCATCTTGCCAGTAGTGCTTTCAGATCATCCCCAATTCCTAGCCTGTTGGACGAGGCTTATGTGCCTCCCCTAGACCTAGAGCGCAAGTCACTAATCATTTAATGCTGGAGCCGTATGAGACGAATGTCACTCACTCACTGCTGTTTGTGTGTCACAACACTCATTTTTTTTTTCGGTGCCTGTATTATGATTTGCATCCTTGCACTCCACCATCACTTTGGGTTTAGAGTCAGGCAGATTACGGGGGATATAGGTCTGTCTGCAGAGCCTGTCTTTCCTGTCTGACTCCCAAGGATCATCCTATGGTTCCTTCCAGAGGGGCAAGTTTGCAGAGATATTGAAGATGCCAAGTTTTCTAACTCATCCTTAGCTCTTCATCAGCTATTTTTGGATCATTCATCCATTCACAGAGGTACCATTCCTGTATATACAGAGGGCTCGAAGTTAGACACTGGTGTCGGGTTAGACGTGGTTTTCCCAAATTTTGTAAGGGGAGGAAGTCGTCCTCTAGTTTTCTCCATTTTTACTGGAGAATTGACTGCTGTTATTATAGCTCATCAGCTGATTTTAACACAAGAGAAGACTTCTCTTATGATTTTTAATGATTCTCAAAGATCCCTTTTGGCTCTTCAGTCCTTTAATTCAGCTCATCCCCTGGTCCTTGCCGTTCTTGAGCGGCTTTTCCTGATAAAAAGGCTTGGTATTCTTGTCCAATTTTGTTGGGTTCCTGCGCATGTTGGTGTGGAGGGCGATGAGAGGGTAGATACATTAACTAAACTGCATCTTCTCGGCGGTCCCCTACCAACTATCCACTTCCAGCATCTGATATGACACCTTCCTTGAAGTATGCGAATCGTAGTTGTTGGGAGAGATAGTGGGATGCTGTTATTCAAAATAAAAGAAATATTTCAGAGAGTAGTTGTGCTGAGGGTTCTCCCCATCATGCCTCGGCGATTGGATGTGGCTTGCCAGGCGTTCCACTGGGCACTCACGGCTTACGCATGGGTTCCTGACGTGTGGTGGGACTTAGCTGTATTGTGATGATTGCCTTGTTCCCCTTACTGCCCGTCTCTTGCTGGTCGGGTGTCCAAGTCTGGGGTACCTACGTCAGAGATTCCTTCATAGACATAAGGGGGTGGATGATAACTACTGTCTGTCCTCGATGGTTGGAGGAGCCTGCGGCTATTTCACTGCTGTTTTTAGTTTTTTCCAGAAGACGGGCTTCCTACCACTTTTATAGGTATTTGATATTTAATACACTATTCTGTTGTAATTTTAATTATTATATTTCTACAAAGGCATATTAACTTTGTCTTGAGTATGCAATTTTTATTTTTATTTTGGCAGGCGGCATATGACCTTGGCAGTTGCGCCGCCAGTGTTTCATTATATATACAGTAATAATAATAAAAAATAAATAAATAAAAAACACAGATAAGTACAACTTCTGAAACTTCGATAGCAGATATAAACATTTTAAGTATACATTTGTATGGGGCTGAATTGTTTGGAATGATATTAGAACTTAAATCTAGGAGAGAATCCCCCTTGGTTGGCAACGTATCCGTGGAAGCACATTAATAATCAGTGGTAAGGTACGAGGCCCATTGTGAGAGGGGCACCATAAACAAGAGACGGGTTGTGCTGCGTGTCTAACCTTCGTATTTATCAACGATCTTAACCATCCTGCTAGATAAATAAATAACTCCAGTAGTTTACTGTAATTAGAAATCTTATTATTCTCTGCATTTTTCAGTCTTATCATTCATTATAGTTTGATTATGAAGTGTTTGCTAGCTACATGAGCGAAAATTAATGGGTAAACAAACAACCTCATACAGAACTGAAGCTCAAGATGATTGTTAAATATGGAACCATGCCTGCAGCAACTCCCACCACACAATCGTATCATGAAGAGGCGGCTGCTGCTGCTGCTGGGTTATCTGCCCACTGTCTCATTATACTCCAGGAAGTTCTCACAAAGGCTCTTGTCTGAGAGATGCTTGCTTAACCACAAGAACGGAGATACAATTGGAAAGAAAAAGCGTATTTCATTTCCAGAAGAGATGGCAGTAATGAGAACGTTGCGTATGCAGCTGGAAACAGAAAATCGTGCTTCATTTACAAGAATTGGTGACAATTTTGAATACATGGCACGTATGTACGATCTATAATTACAGTGAGAATGCATGTATAACTGGAATGAAAACTTGTGAATCACTTGGAAGATAAGTAACAGTGTTAAGAAGGCATGCTGTTAGGATAAATAAGAGTAATTTGCAGAGAATGAACATTTAGAAGAAGTATATAACCAGAGGAGAAAATGGACAGGTAACAGTAAGAAGCAGCCTAAAAGGAAAGTATACATTTGGAAGAAAAAAAAAATCTGAAGATGGACAGCAATAATGAATACGACCTTTTAGACTACAGTCGGCAAGAGAAAAAAGAATGATGTTGCATACTGAATAACAGTGAGAGTATAAACGCCTAGGAAGTCGTGGATCATTTTGTAAAAGCAACAGTAATGACAATATGTACAGCTGGAAAGAGAAAAATTGTGGTTCATTCTGAAGAGAGATAGCAGTAATAAATGCATAACAAGACTTGAGCATGTCAGGCACTGTGAGGCTTATATAGTTGTACTGTATGTGACTGGGCTGCTGCGTAAAGCTTCCCGCTATGTCCGATGTTTTCAACATTTTAATCAGATTATCAGCAGTGTTACATTCAGTTATCCTGTTTAGCTTTCCACAGTGAAATATGAATAAAGCATGGGCAAAGAATTCATCATCATCATCATCATCATCATCATCATCCAGACCTCCTTTCCCATTCCTAAGTGGGATGAGAAAAGGTACAAGGAACCAGAAAAAAGCTAACATAACGAGATACTAAATAAAGTTTGTGCAGCTGAATGCTGAATGAACCACATTCCTATTTACTCACCATTCATGCTGTGTACCTGATCGGTCAAAAACATTCCACAAGTATCTTCATACTCACCTACCTAACCAAGTCAGTCCAACAACTGTCAGGTTAACCCGTGGACTGTGCCAAAGGGGTTACAAAACAGGCTGTATTGTGTGGCACTATTGCCATTTTATCAACAATTATAAAGTAATTTCAAATGTACATTATCGTCTTGGAAATGGTATGATATGCCTACCCATAAATTATTATTTGCTCCTTAGAATAATTGTGACTAGAAATTTTACACTTAACGGGAAACCTGCAACCATAGAAGTGGGACCCACTCTTGTCATATCTCAGTGAGTTGCCAGTTCATCCAGTTAGGCAAAACTTGAGCATTAAGTGCTATTTTCGATAATTTATTTAGTCTTTCTCTCGTCTTTGCTACAGTCAACTTTGCATTCAGTTTTAGCATCAAACACCTTTTCTTCAATAACTGGTTTAAGCCTTCTCCGGATGCTAATGCCATGGTACATGGATCATGAAATACATGAATTTTTTTTTTGTAGTAGCTAGTTATTTTTTTTTCTGGTCCCAACCTAGGGGCTGGATAAGAGATCGTAGAAAGCCTAATATCCCCTAAAAACTGTTTGATGCTGTCCGTACAAGAAACTGTATGGACAGCATCAAACAGTTAAAGTTGCTGGTGTGCTGTTAAAGTTCTGCTCATATGAGGTAGGTCACATTCCCCTTTCGATGACTCATATGAGATAAGACGCACGTCATGGGTTGAAGAAGCATACCACAGGTTAAAAAAGGTTGCCAAACCCTGGTCATATGTTCCCCTGCACAAAATTCATCCAGCCATATCCATCCAATTTCTTCTAGGCCTATCATACTTCCATCCACCTTCAAACTCGCTCATATATACGCTGTACACCACTCTATCCACAGTCATTTTCTCCATATGCCCGTACCATTAAAGCACACGCACTTCAGCTCTGGTGACCACAAACTTCCTTTCTGTGCATCTTTCAGCAATCACATTATTACTTTTCCTATCCATTACCTGCCCACCACA
The DNA here is from genome assembly GCA_018397915.1 of Birgus latro. Taxonomy (NCBI): domain Eukaryota; kingdom Metazoa; phylum Arthropoda; class Malacostraca; order Decapoda; family Coenobitidae; genus Birgus; species Birgus latro. Next base: position 522 of record JAGKTI010000699.1, on the reverse strand, counting down.
CACATTCATCAATAGTCTCCTCCCATTGCTGTTACTCTTGACTTTTAAATGTTTATGCCACAACCATAGTCTCACACCAGTATGATAGAGTAGGTAGACACAACACTCAGATCTTTGCTTCTTATCAGACCCTTCATAGCACCAGTCACTTTCCTTCCCTGTGCTACTCTACCTTCCATTTTGTTTGTACATTTACCTCTCATTTCAATCGCTGAACCAATTTAAGTCTTTTCCATTCACTGGAACATCACACTGGTAAACAGTACATCATAATCACACAGGGAGTCATCTTCTCTTTCAGCAACCATCACTTTACTCTTCTCTGTATTTACTTTCAAGGCACTACACACACAAACATCTACAAACCTCTGCACCAGACTATCAAGCATTTCACTATTTGCACGCAGCACCGTCCCTTCTCCATACATCAGATTTGAGATACTTCGTTCTTCATCATTCATTACTAATCCCGTCTTTGTCCATGACTACTCTTTTTACCCCTCCCATAACACCATCTATATA
>JAGKTI010000698.1:96942-118102 GCA_018397915.1 Birgus latro | reverse complement strand
GTCAGATGCAGAAGACCTGAAGAAGATGCAGATGGAGGATGCAGATTCACAATCAGTGCTAGAGTGGCTGCAGCAAAGTACAGTGTGACCATCTTGGGAAGAAGTTTCCAGGTTAAGCCCTGAGACCAAGAGCTACTGGAGTTAATGGGACCTTCTTCGTCTGGACAATGGACTACTGGAGCATCAATAGGAGACACCCGATGGCCTCAACAAGTATTTGCAACTGGTGATTCCGAAGAAAATGAGGTCTAAGATCTTGGATGAGTCCCACAACCAGATCACTAGTGGGCACCTGGGAGTAAAGAAAACTCTAAGTTGGCAGCAGCAGAGCTTCTACTGGACTGGCATGCGTCAGGATGTTGAAGAGTGGTGTCGGGCTTGTGATGTATGCTGTGCCAAGAAGGGACCCAAGAAACTTGCTGCACCCCTCTCCAGCTGTACCAGGTGGGTGCACTGATGGAAAGAGTCATGGTGGACATTGCTGGACCTCTGCCACTCACTGAAAGAGGAAACCGGTAAGTATGTGTCGCCATGGACGACTTCACGAAGTGGCCAGAAGCTTATGCCATCCCTGATCAAGAGGCTGCAACTGTTGCTCAGTTGTTGGTTGACCAGTTCTTCTGTTGTTTTGAGATGCAAAGCTACATTCAGACCAGGGTAGGAACTTCGAGTCTGCTGTGTTCTGTGAATGCTGCAAGTTACTGGGATCAAGAAGACCAGGACAACCTCACTAAGGTCACAGTCAGATGGGATGGTGAAGAAATTAAACTGGACCCTGGGACAAGAACTGGCCAAGTACTGCATAGAAGGACAAACAGAATGGGACCAGAAATTACTTGCGATTCTTGATGGCATATCGGTCTGCATCCCATGAGTCTACCAGCCACACCCCTGCAAAACTGATGTTGGGCCACGAGTTACGCTTACCTGTTGACTTGTTAATGGGAAGACCACCTGGTGAAGAGCTACCAACAGACACCTCCAGCTATGCAAAGCATCTTCAGGAAAGGCTGGCTGAGGTACATCATCAAGTGCGAGGAGCCCTCAAGGTTTTAGGAGAGGTGATGAAGTGCAAGTATGATGCCAAGGCAAGTGAGGTGAGCTTCAAGGATGGTGACTAAGTTTGGTTATACAATCCTCAGCGGAAGAAGGGACAGTCACCGAAGTTGCAGAGCCCGTGGAACGGGCCTTACACTGTGTTGGATCGCCTATCAGATGTAACGTATCGGATTTGAGCAGGCAGGAACTCTCGCCCAAAGGTAGTGCATGTGAATCGTCTGTGGCAGTACAATGGGCCAGGACAGTACAGCTGGGACGTGTCCGAGGAATCGTGGAAGGACTCTGGAAGAGCAAGGACGTTGCTGGAAGCGGCATAGATCTGATAAGTTGAAGGATTATTTTGTGTATAGTTAGATGTTTCATTAGGATTAATTATATTTGTATATAGTGTGTAGTTTTGTCGAGACGACAAAGGACTAGGGAGTGGGTGGTGTTGAGAAGCGGAATTTGGAAGGTAGTCCGGAAGTTTCTCTCCGATTCCCGATGTTTACCATGGTTCCGGTGCGAGACAGTTGCCAGTTAGCCTACTATATTGAGCGTAGTTTTTTCATGAGTTGTACATTAATTTTTGTGCTCTTTACAATATTTTTGTTATGTGATTGCTTGTTAAATTATGTAAATTAATTTAGGTTTGTATGTTAAGTAGGGTTATGTAATGTAAGAAAACGCTGGCATATTTTGGATGTCTCACAGCTGATGACTGTTGTAACCGATGCCCTCTCTCTCTGTCTCTCTGGAAAACGCTAGAACGGTTGTTCTCGTAAAATATAGAAGTTTCGAGACCAATGTAAGGCTATATAAGGATGGGGAAGCGACTAGAGCAAGTTCAGTCGGTTTTCAGTTCAATTTGAGTGTAGTGCAGTGTCAGTGCAGTGTGTATATCACCAGTACTTGTGAAAATGAAGTGTTGTTGGCAAATAGTGAAGTGTAACTGCAATTAGTAAGTTTGCATATCGTGGGTACTTGTGAAAATAGTGAAGTCGGCAAGCATTAAGTGTAATTTTTTGGAAAATAAAGACAGTGAACTCATGAAGCCAGTGTTTATTAACGACGCCTGGTCTGACCTTGTGTGCTGTACACCGAAAGGCTGACCATAGGAAGAACAACTCATTGGGCAACGTCCTTGCTTTACTGTACTAGTGCTGTTGGAGCCTGCGGCAGTGTGGGACGGGGAAGTAACAGTATTATCGGTGAAGGGGATGGTGCCGAGCAGAGGCCCATTGTTAGGGTGCACAGTGAATGGAAAATGTTCAAAGAAATGCCACCCATCATCTCATTGTCCACAAAAGGGAAAGTCTTGGTATTTGTGTTAGAGGTGCCATATTGTAGGACACTGAAACAAGGGGTGTGAAAGAGGGGGAACGAAACTACATGAAAATGGTCCGCTGGATATTTAGGGGAAAGCTGGGAGACGGGATATCACCCCCCCCCCCCCCAACATCTGAATAGACGACTGGGAGTGGAAACCATCAGATAGAAAGTAGAAAGATGATTGAGGTGGTTTGGACGAGAGTTGAAAAGATGGGATGTGGAGGTGTAGAAGTCTAGAGGTATAGGTCTGTCAGCAAGGAGGTAGTCCCAGGAAGACATGGGACGAGGAAATCTGTGCAAACCCCAGAGCCAGAGGTATTACCGGACAGCTGGCTCTTAACTCTGATTCACGCCTTATGATAACATGTACAATTGAAAGTAGTGGTGAAACATCATTGATTACACCGGAAGGTCGCCCTGCCTTGTTATTTGTGTTAATGCGGAATTAACGAAATATACCCCTTTCTTTGGTCTTTGAGTGTGAGGTAATTCTTCCCATTGTCTTTATAATGCCAGCTGTGGTGTCTTAAGGTTATTGCCCTAAAGCCTCTTCGTCAGCTGGCTGCCAATAAGTGTACGTGAAGTGACTGAAAATGGACAATTGGCTTTGTTGATCTCTCTCTCTCTCTCTCAAAATCTGTGCACATTACTATAAAATTTCATATATTAAATGCTAATGGTGTCATTGTTTTGCAGGATTGGTCATTAAAAAATAACGAATATTATTTGGAGGAGATACAGAATACCCATAAAAAAACGTTACTATTGACAGTTTATATTAATGGACTGGACACCGACTTCTAAATCATTAGCAAAGTTCAAAAAGTCCAATTGATGTTTGGTACACTTGGGTATAAGAAGCTTAGAGGTAATCCTTTAGTGATTTTCTGCTCCATAACTGTTTCATTATTTAGTTAGAACACAGTAGCTACTATGTTACTGTTGTCATAGTATTGACATCAGGCTACTTGTACTCTTCGCAAGCTGTGATATTAATGACATAAGAAGCCTGTCCATTAATGTTTTTTTTTAATATTTCAAAGACGAATTTCAGAACTGCACTGCATACCACAGTATAAAATCTATATTGATATGCGGGTCTGAATGTAAGCAGCTACTTATCAACCTCTGAATCTTGTTTGTACATCTGCTCAGTGTTTTATACAGAAGTCAGCTCCTCTGAACGCCCCTTAAGACAAGCACGAAGGTAGATGCGATGAACGTGGCCGTGAATACCAGCATTAGGGAAGGATATCAGTAGTGGATAAAGTCCAATATCTGAAGATGGTTGAAGGATCCAGAAATAAGGACTTGGATACAAGAAAGTACAGTAGCACTATCGCAATGGCTATGCCATTTATTTAATAGCATCCTGTGGTCGTGGTGCTATTTCATTTTCTCTCATTTTTACAGCATGAACAGCACTGGCAGTCAGCAGAATATAAACAGCAACATCACTAATATTACTAGTGACCAGTTCAGCCAAAGAGAGAGTTTCCAGGAACAGATAAAGGCTGTCAAACAATCGTACAGACTGCGTTTCGACTCGACCTGTTCATCAGCTGGGAGCCAGAAAGACAGACATCGGAGCAACTTTGTGCGGGACTCCGTGGCGTTACGAAACCTCCACGAAGCGAAAGAGGAACAGAAAGGGATTGGGAAAATACTAGTGGAGGTGGAAAAGGCAGAAACTGGAAAGGTAAGAGTCCAAAAACTCCTCTATTGTAGATAAAGCTGTGACTGACAGGGTTTTCTGTGCTCTGGTATAAGACATCAGTCACGGTTAAGGCTGGGTGCACTGTGTATCATGTTAAAATAATGAGGCCATCTCAAGTTAGATCCTATGCAAGCCATTCCTCGTCAGTGTCCTACGTCCTCCTCCTCCTTGAACTGCATATTCAGCGAGATAGCTCATATTAAAAGCCAAACTTCATTATAGGGTGTATCATTTAAGAGAAGAGGATAGGCTGAAAAAAAAAAAATGCTACATAAAATAATGATCGTTGGTGGTAAATACATTCTATCCACAGGTGAAGCTGGATGTGTACTTCTTCTACAGCAAAGCAATGGGCCACCTTTACGCCATCCTGCCCTTGATATTCTATGGTATCGCTCAGGTAAGCGACTGGATGGGTTTTGCCTCTTACTAGGTTAGGTTTCCCATTACTGAGTTAATCGTCGCAATTAATGAAAAATCAATATCCTAGTTCTAATATCACAGTGAAAAAAGAGATTATTTTCACCCATCGACTCCCTCTCTCTCTCTCTCTCTCTCTCTCTGAAATATATATATATAAATATATATAAATATATTCGTCTACCCTCCACCCTCCCCACATTCAAGGGCAAGAGAGTAAGGCCTACTTGCATTGCCTCAACCACTCTTCCGTCATCCATTTGTCTTGGGAAATAATCGTGTTGTTATGATAACGAATAAAAACACATTACACAGTAACTCCATAGTATAGTTATTTATACGCCACGATCTGAACGCAGGGTGATATAGTAATATATTCGTATGATAGTGAGGTCTGTAATCATACAATTTAACATTTTGACGGTTGTGTCCAGTCAGGGTGTAACAGTAAACAGTACGAAGGTATAGGTAGATGACTGTAGTGGTCGGCGGTGTGCTCCATCCCTTACTCGATGTAATCACTGTTACACCGTTACTTTACAAACTCTATTATAGGTCGTTACCATTAGTTACTACTAATACCCCATGTGTGATGATAGCAAAGTGTTGCTGATAAAACACATGATCAGTATCTTGGTTATTGATGTCTTAATACATGATATCGGATAACGTTGGGCAACAGGGACTGGATGACAGCTTGTCTGGTGGTTAAATCGCCTAAGCTGGTCAAGCCGAGGCCATGACGAGGTTGCTGGCATTACCAAAACAGAAGAAATAATAGCAAGACGTAGTCATCGGGCAGACATTCCTTCGTTCCCCCAAGGAGGACAGCAGCATGAGGCAGGAAAAAGAGGAGCAGAAGCCGTACTTTTTATTTATTTACGAATCGCATTAAGTTACTAATAAAAGTAAATGGTTACATACAAGTGGGGACACGATTGTCTATAGTTACTGAATCACAGCACTGGCAGCATAATAGTTCGTTAAACAAAGCTGCACAGCCACTGTGGTGGCACAGCAGTAGTGGCAGCGGTGGCACAGTCATCCAGGCACAAATGTCCTTACAACTCCTCAAGGACACCACCAGCGGCAACGTGGACGAGGGTATGGAGAGAGAGTGCTGGATGGCTGGTAGAATTGCCCTGCCCGGCCTCCCGCTCGCCAGCCTGGAAGACACCTCGCTCAAGCTCAGTCCACTGGCTCGATCCATTCCCGCAGCTGCTTCATTCCACCTGCGCGCCTCATAGCAACAAGGAATTCGTGCCGCCACCTGTGAATCAGTTTAGACATCATTAGTACACACATACAAAAGCAGGTAATTTCAAATAAACATAGACTATAGAAATGAACTCCCTACATTTTTATTAACAGCTTATCAAGGATAAATCTTTTACATAATATTAACTAATAAAGTAACACACACACTCTCTCTCTCTCTCTCTCTCTCACTCTCTCTCTNTTATTAACAGCTTATCAAGGATAAATCTTTTACATAATATTAACTAATAAAGTAACACACACACTCTCTCTCTCTCTCTCTCTCTCTCTCTCTCACACACACACACACACACACACACACACACGCACACACACACACACAATCACGCAGCACCGATAGGGGGTGCAAGATGTGATGGCGGAACAGAGCCAGTAGCTGCGGGCACCACATTCCTACGTCCCCCTCCCAGGGGCCTGGCAGCACCATGATGATTTACATATTTAGCACCAAGATCCACAATACTATTTGTCTTGTTACTCATGGATGTCGCTTCACCACAAGGGGAGGGTGAGGGGAGACAAGTACCAGACGTCCATTAAAGTCATAGCCTCCCTGTTCAACGTTGCTCACGTCCTTGAATGATGCCCAGGAAAATACAGTGAATAACCCATCTAAGCCCACCCCTTAGGCCATCGTATGATCGGAAAACTATTGCCCTGATAATCCTAATGATTGTTTTTGTCTTTGCATGTTTCACCATTGCCTCGATGTAGCCACGCCACTCAGTCCTTGGATTTATGTGTCCTGTTATACTCTGAAACTTGCACCCAGCGCCATGATGTCATTGGTTCAAGGATTTCTCTTTCACCTCCTTTCGCAAAACGGCGAGAACGGCCACATCTCTCCTAATACAGCATAAGATGATGTTTAAACAGTCGAGTCCAGATATTTCAGTTCCTGGGAGTGAAGTTTTTCTTTTCGGCAAAGCGTAGAGGAAAAGTATATTAATGCCATCATTCCAACTCAACTTTCTGTTTACAGAGGGGTGAGCGGGATCCTGAAATATAGGCATGAAACAAAAGCAAATTTGTTCATTGTGCGTTATGATAAATATAAACTCTACATACTTAACCTGTCATTAAAACCATCATACCTAGTTCTTTTCTATAGGTGATTTAGATGGCAGAAAGACACAGACCCTTTACTATGAAAGACCTTCTCTAATCTGAATAAACCATCTAATAAAGGCAGAAATAAGGTATACCAAACATGGCACATAGATTAGTGAAGCTTTTACAGATGAAGACAGATGTTCTCCCATTGATGGTGTTAAACTTGGATCACCATAACAGGCGAGCCAAGCGGGCAGCAACGTGTGGCTGTCATTATACTCGTCGCCGCAGCCAGCCACACAGCAGCACCGCCTTGACAGCAACACTACAGCAGGGTTTGACCGCTTCACCTTCCTCGCTGGCTACGGAGGCCTTGGAGTCAGTCAGGGTACGTGTAGTTCACAAATGACGTTTTGGTTGTTTATGGGTCAGTCTGTCGTGTGATTTTGACTGATGTGTGAACGTGATTTTTTGCAATAATCTACAGATCTCTCTCTCTCTCTCTCTCTCTCTCTCTCTCTCTCTCTCTCTCTCTCCTGAATAACGCCAGACCACTTCCTACCGCTAGGGAAGTTCAAAATATATAAATAAGAGATACTGTTAGTTGAAAAAAAAAAAGTGCTAGATCTTTACTACTGTTCTAAATATCAAGTGTAGGTAATTCCCTCACAACTAAAGGAATGTATCATCGTGTTTCAAGCTCTTCAGGAGTAATTCATAACAGAAACAAGTGCATGGTGCATACATTCGCGTGAACCCGCTGGATATTCCACCAAAACTAAACAAAAATAGGTTAAAAAAGTCACAGGCTGTCATGACATCCAGGTAGTTAAGGGGTAAGTGTCATAAAAAGTGGTCTCGTGTGCATTTAGTGGTGAAGTGTCCAACGTATACTACTTAATTTTCCATCCTGTAAGTGTAAAATAACTATGTTGGGAATTTTTCACAGGTTTAATATACTTAAAATTACGCATGTTTGTAACCAACGTCTACCTGCGCATATGGAAAGTGAGAATATTCAATAAGTACGGTTATTACGTTAATTATGCTTAATAAGTTGCCAAGCCCTTACTGCTCATTCCAGAAAGAAACGTCATCATTGCCGCTAGATGTTGAAGGGTTTCTTCTCACATTATAGTATAATAACAAGCAGCGGTGTCACGGCACATCAAACCCGTCCCCGGCAGTCATTTTTGTGCTGACGTACAAACACAAAAGGATATCTAGTCATAGATGTCACTTATCATATTTGGAGTAAATCGGGTGAAAATTGTTTATTTTATGCCCAATTGAAATTCTAGGCCCGACCCACTTGACATTGACCCCCCTACCGTTAACTAGAGGGCCCCGTGATGCAGTGAGGCATGTTATAGGATGCAGATTTAAAAGAAGCAACTTTAGGTTTTGGTTTCACGTCGATATGATAAATTGAAAGAAGTTATGGCGAAAAAACGATTTAAAAAAAAACATTTTATGGGTCTACAGCCTGGGCCTTGGCCCAGTTTGGCCCAGAATTTAATCAGGTGATCAAAAGTTCGTAGCCCGTCATCGCTGTAATTTTAGTCAAAACTGCACCAGTAGTTTTCGCGTAAAGTTGTTAACAGACAGACAGACAGATGGACAAACAAACAGACAGACAAACAAACAAAGAGAATGAAAACAATACACGTCCCCGAGCCCCTCCGGGGCGGGGACGGATAATAAAAAGGAAAAAGTTGTCAATGACAGGCAACATAACAAGCACTTGTGACAATGCATACAAAGCTTTGGTGCAAGGCAACATCACGAAATGACCTCAAAGTCTCTGGGCCCCAATGGAAAACTGAACTTGCACACTTGGAAAACTGTGACTGAGTTGTCTGTTCATGAAATAGGATCCCAAGTGATAGAGGTGAAGGATGAAAGGAATCTCTTTGCTCGGTGTCTTATTGTGGTAGGGTCAAGACCGGAGATCGATGAGAAAAACGCGTGGCAAATATGAATTTTCCTCATATCCCAGAACTCTCTTTGACGACTCTGGCCAGCTGTTGTCAACAGTTGACAAAAGCAAACTGATGTCAGCACTCTAAGCCTCTGCTAGTCGGGTGAACATTAACCAGCTTGATTATGAGGGCCCATCAGCAATGTGTGACCTCAATACTTCTCAGCCAATGTAGCAGTGCTCTCTATTCACGTCTATACACATTGGTGGTATATGAATTGTCCATGAAATGGGGAAGCCATCTTGGATGAAAAACAGTTCTGACTTGGCAAAGCATTTCTATTCAAAGTTGAATCAGAAGGCAATTTGCTGCGATGAAATTCACATGTTTTTTGATCGGTATAATCAACCCATGTCACTGAAGGAGGCAACTAGAAATGAACGTGTTCGGACGCAGAACAAGGTTAGCTATGAAGTAGGTGATAACACACCTTTGACCAAGATGCCTTTAAAGAAGTATCCACCACACACTTCCACAAAGATCATATCTTGCTGGAATTCATAAAGGAATTTAAAGTCAGACAGAACAATAATTGTTGCTTACAATCATTTTGTTCTCTTCAGCAAGACAGACATGTCTTTTGCTCTCCAACGGAGTTCTCAGGAAGAGAGTGATACAAAGATCATTCTTCATGCCCAAGATACAGCAGTGAGAAGAGCAATGTCACTAGACATACAGTCTCTAGACACTTATTTTTTTGTGCTTTGTATTAGGAAATATCCCTCCCTGCCTGATGAGCTAGGAGAACCATTACCTTCAAGAAAATCTATGAAAATCTTGGTGAGACAGATACAGCAGCTTCTCCATGATCTCATACTTTTACTGGGGCAGATCAGACAGGGATATCTGCTGGGAAAAGCAAGCTGACCTGTTGGAAAACATTTCAGAAAGCCTCTGATGAAATCAAATAAGGAGGATTCATTAAGCTAGGGATGGCAAATATGCCATCCTGTGCACTTGAGAAATGGCTAGAATCATTTGTGGTTAATGTTTATGATCCTGGGACACCCTTGAAAGATGTTGGTCACTTAAAATGGAAACTCTTCTGTAGGAAACTGGATGAAGGTAAGAAACTTCCACCAACAAGGGAGCTCTTCATCAGATGTTACTTCGAGCACATTACCAGGCTGTGATATGGAATGTTGATGTCGTTCCAACGCCAATTCTTCCACCACCAACAGACTATGGATGGAAAATAAAAGATGAAAGCTATGTGCCAATTCCAGTCTTGGACCCCACTGCTGCTCAGACACTTTCTGAGATCGATGCAACTGTCTCAGGTCACTGTGTGAAACTAAAAGTGCATATGCAGACAAAACCAAATGGATTGTACCGAAATGTGTAAGGTCAAATCAAACCTCAATATGGGTAAAAACACCATTGACAAGGTTCTTGCAAATCTTCAATATGATCTTAGTGATGAACAGAGATTGGGTATGCAAGATTAAACATACTTTTATAAACAGTGAACTGTTTTATTTTCTCATTATGCAACTTTGTCAGTGGTTATTTATTAGAATAATATTTTGACACTTCTATATGTGATTGATAATAAGTGGTGATCAGCGATGCTTGTTACGAGCGAGCGAGTGCAGCAAGCGAAGCGGGCAAGCGTAGCAATGCAATGTTTACGTTCAGCTGGAAAATGAGTGGCCCTGCCTGACCCAACACGACACGGCCCGACGCAATGGTTTTCAGAGGCTTGTAACTTTTCTGCTATATGAGACAGAGAAGAGATTCTTTCAGTAAGTAGTAGGCCCAGATACATTCAATAAATTTTGTTTTGAGCCATATATGTACTTATGAGACAAAAAAAAAAAAAAATAGAATTCCAACTTTCCAAGGGAATGTACCAAGGGCTTCAGTTGACATGCTTCACTATGAAATCGATTTAAAGCACTACGAAAGTGACACAGGCATGTGCATGTGTGTGTGTGTGTGTGTGTGTGTGTGTGAGAGAGAGAGAGAGGGGGGGTGAAACGTGAGAAAGTAAATATTTTAGGTCAGTCATTCTCCTGTTATTGTTCAACTACCTCACCAGAAATGTTGAAAGTTTACACCAAGTTGAATTTATGATGAAACGATGATAGGCGTATGCACAAACCCTCGCTCGCTTGTCACGTGCTTCAAAGCCTGGTTATATCAATATGACAGCAGAAAAAGATTCATATATTGTCATGTTATTATGATTATGCTTACTGTAGCTTTTATTTATTCTAAAATGATATATTTTTATTGTTTTTGCATAGTAACTTGCCTCAGTATATGAAACTGTTTCATTCTGTGTTCTAAAAATAAAATTCAAAATGAGAAATATTTACAGTTTGTTGATTTTCTACTATACATGACAGTCTTTTAAAATTTTAGCACACCTGATAAGCTATGAGCTTCGCGACGATCAAGCAATTGGCAGAGGACAGCACGCTCATAACCTATCCGGCACAATCTCTGACGCACGAATCCTGGGCACTAATGAGTTAAACGCAAAGAGGAAGGTGTAGTTCCAATTTTGACCAACAGAGGGACACTAAGAAAATCTACCTTTTTGGAACTTTAGCAACGTTTGCAAAATTTGAGTCACTATAATTTTTTTTTTTTTTTTGTGCAAGGAAGGAGGAACCGAAGGCCAGAAGCCAGAAAACCGTTCCTTCCAAGAAAAAATAAAACAAAATCAATACAAAAGAGAGTCAAATTCAAGATCCGTTCATTTCGAGATGCCTGGACACACTGCGCTTGAAAGACTTGAGATCATAGGAAGTACGGAATACAGACAGAGGGAGACAGTTCCAGAGTTGATCTGTTGCATAAATGAAGGACTGGGAGTAACGATTAACTCTTGCCTTAGAGAGTTGGACAGAAAAGGGATGAGAGTTTGTTGCTAGACGGGTGCTACGCGTCTGTCGTAGAGGTGGAGGGATGCAAGCGGACAGTTCAGAGGAGCAGTGACCATTGAAGTAGCAATAGAAGAGATAAAGATGCAACAGTGCGGCGAAGAGACAGAGGTTGAAGGAAGGCAGTAAGAGGAGGAGAGTTAATGAGACGAAAAGCCTATGACTCCACCCCATTAAGAGCTCTATGTGGGGAGCCTCCCCACACATAAGAGTTGTAGTCCACACAGGGGCGAATAAAACCCGTGTATAAGGTAAACAACTGTGCAGGGGTATAGAAGGTATGGAGTCGGCTTAGCACACCTAATCTCTTGGAAGCAGATTTTCTAAGAGATGTAATATGATCTTTCCAAGATAAGTCCCGAGTGAATGAAACCCCAAGAATGTTCAAGGATGATGCAGGATTGAGCTGGATATTATTAAACATTAGTGGGTACTCCTGCAGAAGATTATGTCGGGTTGATGTGTGTAAGAACTGAGTCCTTGATGCATTAACAAGATTATTTTTACCCTAGTCAGAGATACGAACCAAGTCAGACATGTGGTGCGTCATTGCCTCATCCTTTGTTTGTTGAAGCAACTGCGAGATGGACGTTGCAGGAACCGATTGGAAAGGTGAAGGGTGGAATCATCAGCATACGCGTGGATAGAATGTCATTGATTGTCACGAATTTTCTACATTGTAACGTTGTGTTGAGTGAGTCGTGACATAGTCCCATAAATTTGAATTGTCTGTTGGCGCGGTAGCCGTTACACGCCGGCACGCGCACCTCCCACGCTCGTCGCGCCGCCGATTCAAATGAGAGCTCAGTTTGTCTGTAGACACGGCGGGATGCGGGATGCCTTTCTAGGCTCTGTGCTTTCTTAGCGATTTCAGATTTCAGCTTGTATTGGCGTGTCTCCTGCAGCCCCACCCACTTTGGTGATCGTCACAGCAGCTCTGTTTCATCCATACCGATCAGTATTTTCTGGTTTTTTCCTAGGCTAAGCTTTTTGAAATATTTAGCCGTTATCTGAGTGTTTGAGCGAGTGAGTGCATTCCTTTATTTGATTTGAATTTCATGTAACGTAAATTCATTTCTTTGTAATTAATAAATTCACAGTTCTTTTCTTGAGCTTTGTTAAAGTTTGTTAACTGTGTTTGATTACTCCACTCTATTAATTAATACAGTTTGCTACTCTGCGTTAGCACAACTTTTGAATTAAATCACGGCCGGTACTTAGGCCAGCTTTGACATCACTTTTAAATCCGCTGTGCTAGCTAGGAGTTTGGCTCAGCCAAGAGCCTGTTATTATTATTATTATAATTTTTTTTGATTGTGGGGGGGAGAAGAAACTTTCTCGTAGGCCAACGGTACAATATTGCAGCTCAATAGAGTGTCTAGTTCTCTGCTGCGTGCCGTTGAGGAAGTTTGTAATTCTCGACCCTAGAGAATTGACATAGCACACTTAGCTATACATTGTATACCAATTATACAATATTTCATTATTTCTTGGGAATACTTAAATTTCCCCTGACATCTGGCGACACGCCAGAGTAAAAATCTCATTTTCCCCTGACATTGATGAATAAAAGAGAGAGAGTTGGTGATAGGACAAAGCCCTGAGGAACACCACTGTTGATAGATCTAGAAGAACGATGGCCGTCTACAACAGTGGCTATAGAACGACCAGAGAGGAAGCTAGAGATGAAGGCACAGATAGAAGGATAGAAACCATAAGAGGGCAGTTTGGATATTAAAGATTTATGCCAGAATCGACCGAAAGCCTTTGAGACGTCAAGTGCAATGGCAATCGCCAAAGTCCCGAAAGGAGGATGACCAGGAGTCTGAAAGGTAGGTGAGAATATCGCCAGTAGAGCGTCCCTGACGGAACCCATACTGACGATCAGAAAGAAGGTTGTGATAGGAAAGATGCTTTAAAATTTTTGTGTTAAGAATTGACTCGAAAACTTTTGAGACACAGGATGTTAAAGCAATTGGACGATAGTTAGAGGGTTGGGAATGGTCACCCTTCTTTTGGACTGACTGAATGAGAGCAAACTTCCAGCAAGAAGGAAAGGTACGAATTGATAGACAAAGGGGAATGGCTTTACCTGGGCAGGGTGTAAGCACAGAAGCACAGTTTTTGAGGACAACAGGAGGGACTCCATCAGGCCCATATGCCTTGTTAGTACTGAGGCCAGTGATGGCAGAAAATACATCAGCTGAAGAAATTTTAATGTCAGCCATGGGGAAGTCTGAGGGGGGAAGCGATGGAGGAACAGCACCGGAATCGTCTAAGGTGGAATTGGAGGAGAAAGTCTGGGCAGAGATCTATTTTATCAGTAGCAGAAATAGCTGCAGAGCCATCAGAGTAGAAAAGAAGAGGGAAGGATGATGAGGTAAAGTTGTTAGAAAGGTTTTTGGCAAGGTGCCAGAAGGAGCGAGAAGAATTCGAGTTGGAGAGTTGAGAGCATTTAGCACGGATGAAATTATTTTTAGCAGAGCGAAGAACAGACTTAGCACGATTCCGGGCAGAAACATATAAAAGATGTGATTCAGGGGTGGGTTGGCTCCGGTACCTTTTAAAGGCCCTCTCCTTGTTGTGGACAGCATTAGAACAAGCGTGATTAAACCAAGGCTTTCTTGCATTAGTCAAAGGATATGAGAAGGGAATGTATTCTTCCATGCCCGAGAGAATAACCTCCGTAATGCGCAAGACACACTCAGATGGCTCCCGGCCATGGAAGCAATATTCATTCCAAGGAAAATCAAAGAAGTACTGCCTGTGGGCTTCGCAATCCACAGCTCCGAAGTGCCACAGGCGGCGTTTCTTTGGAGGGTCCACAGGCTGTACCAGAGAGATAGGACAGGTTAAGGAAATAAGGCTGTGATGGAAGGAGCCCAAGGGAGAGGAAAGATTTACAGCTAAGCAGAAGGATTAGGTGTAAGGAAGAGGTTAGGTATGTTGGAACTCTCTCCAAGGCGGTCACGGATACGGGTAGGGTGCTGTACAAGCGCTTTAGGCCATTAAGGATAGAAAAGATGTAGAATTGTTCATCAGGTGGATCAGAGAAAGGAGAGGAGAGCCATAAGTGGTGGTGAACATTGAAATCTCCTAGAATGACGATTTCAGAGAAAGGAGCAATGGATAGAATGTGTTCCCATTTCAGTAGTAAGATAGTCGAAAATGGTAAAAAGTTTTTTTTTTTTTCCGACTTTGGGCAAAGGCTTCAGAGTCTATTTCTCGGGGGCAGTGGCCTATCCCAAGGCCCAGTAGTCCTCCTACACCTCCACATGTCACCAGTTCGGCGCTAACACCCACCGTCCATATTGGATAGGCTACATGCTAGGGCTGACTCATTCAGGACTGATGTATAGTGCGGGTACTTTTACGACATGTCGGCGGGTCTTCTGGTAGATCAAGAAAGTCTGTTTTTATGAAATTCAAATCTTTAAATTGTTCTCAGCCCCAACCAGGATTCGAACCTGGGTCCATTAAGACTGCACGCCGCCTCTCTACCGATTCAGTCACCACCTCCCCTGTTATATTTGTTCAGAGAGTTCCATATGCATCTGTGCATCCCCCTCCCCCCCATTTCCACAGAGGACAGACAGTCATTATCATACATATACATATATATAAATAGTTTTAATAAATGTTTCAGTAATTATTCGAGCCTTATGATTTTTGTAACTCCACCCCACCCACAGAGAATAGCCCTCAACACAGTGCGCTTCATTTGATTGCCCATCTATTCACCATTCGCTATCTTACTTCTCTCACATACAGCCTTGTGTTACTACATGGGAGCAGTGCTACTTTGGGTGGGGTGCTTGAGGGCGGGGAGGATGATCCACCACCGACTTCTCTCCTCCGTTCTCCGTCTGCCAATGAGTTTCTTCGACACAAACCCAAGTGGACGAATAATGAATCGCTTCAGCAAGGAGGTGGATACGTTGGACAGTCTGCTTCCCACAATCTTAGGAGGCGTTATATCATGTCTAACGCAGGTACAGTTTAACATGTTTACGCAACTGTGAAACTTCTTTAGAAAATATGAGACCAACGGATATGACAGTCAGTGAAGCTGGTTTCATAATATGCATCATTCAGGTAAAAATCTTCAGAAAATCTAAGAGGGGGCTTCGTTTCTGTGGGGAAGGACAGAAGCGTGAAAAGTGCCAAGGAGGATGTATTAGAGAGTGTACATTTATGCAGTGTGTGTGTGTGTGTGTGTGTGTGTGTGTGTGTGTGTGTGTGTGTGTAAAAGAAGTTAGAGATGATGTCAATTCGTACATCAGTCATTTATAATACTGATTTGCTTTCAAGTATCCCATTTCTCTGGCTACCGTATTACCTGTTCGGCGATCAGTGTGTACGGTTGGCACAGGTTAAAAAGACGTCCCATACATAAGGAACTGGGACACTCGCACCAAAACGTTCACAAAACCCAGCTTGATGCATACGAACTTAAGGACAGTTACAGTATTTAGGTGCAAAACTACACATCATAAGTGCAAGAGAAACACTTGGTTCTTTTCAATGCACTTCATGCAGTGAATGTCTCCACATCACATACACTGCACTACCCAACGCCAGACAGTGTCACAGCACATGGGCATGTAGTAGGTTTGACATCCAGAAACACTCCTCCTCTTACACCAAACACAAACTCCCCCTCCCCCCATTCACACAACCTCAGACATCACAACAAAGTCCCTCCGCAGAGACACACAGTGGACGCACACTGCCTCGATGTGCAAAAACATGTTAAAGCTGCTTGAATGTTGATGGCCACAGAAAAAAAAAATTAATACAACAAATCCTTTATGGCCAAGTCATAGAACGCCTACAATACACAGAACTGACGCACACACCACAGACCCGGAAAATCGGACACCCCCCCCCACTCACACAGAACTGAGGGGCATCGAGGAGACCCTGTTACATCCATTTACCCATCAGACCTCTACAGTGACACAAAACAACTATAGGCACGGTAATCTTTGAGACACAGGACTACCTGATTTCACATTTTATTTAATTGTTTTCTTGACCTACCTTCTCATGGGATTCTTTGAATATTTTCTGAGTGTATTATCAAGTTGCACTCTTTTTTTTTCTTTTAAAAGTGGTAAAAAGCGTTTAAGAATCCGTGTTTGTTTACAATTTCTAACGGCCCCCAAGACAGACGAACGCCATCTTGTGGTGAGCGAAGACAGGCGTACGCCATCTTAGAACTCCAATTTGAGCGAAATTACTCTTATCAGTGCCTGATTACCCAAACGTAGTTGAAATTTTAGTAAGCTACCCCAGCCATATCTGAATTTAACCTAATCTAAACTTATGCTTACCAAACCTGTCTCTTATGTAATCATATTTGCCTTGTTTATTGATGGATCCTCATCGTACTCGAAAACATCCGTCTGTACGCCTTTACAGAGTCACTGAATCTGTGGAAAAATTTCCCCCATTAAGAGATCCTGTGTGCCAGCGGTAAATCGGTATTTCTGTACAGTTGTCATAGATTGGAAGAAAAGGATTTTTCCGCAGACGCAAGAGCTGGCTGCATTGCCGGTTAATGGTCCTTTATAAATACCATAAAATAAAATGCTATTGCGTCTGACGTCATAGACTGTTGTATTATAAATAAAATATGTATCATTTGCACAGAATGGGATGGAATAATTATTATAGTTGTGGAAGTATAATCCATGCATTAAAAATCACGAGTTCAGCTGAGCGAACATGGAATTTTCCAGTAAGAAAACTGGTATCAGCTTTTATGTAAAACTAAAGTTCGTGACGTTATGTTTATATTATGAAGCAGATGAAGTAATTAACTGTAGTATTGAAGTAGTAATTGATTAAAGTTCTAGAGGTGAGTCATTTCTGTATTTATTGGCCAATAAGTAGGAGCTGATTAGGATAGGTAGCGGTTAAAAGAGATAGGGTCAACCTGAAAAAAAAAAAGTAAAACTGATTTTCCCCATCAAAAGGTTACTCCACCAATCTTTCAAAAAGTTACTACAGAGTCAATTCAAATGCATTTTTATGTTAAGAGGTGGTCCTGTTCCTCCTTAAAGATTACACAATGGCTTCTCCAAAATGACACATTAGGAATACAATCACTCGGTGTCAGATCTGGTCACAAACATGAAATCAACATTTTTTTTTTGATGTTTACATTCCTCCTGATTTCTCTCACGCTGTACCTCCCCTCCCCTGACACAGACATCTAACTCACTGTTCTTGGCTTTAACGCTGAAAACACACAGCCAAAGCAACCGCCGACGCCCCAACATTGTTTTACTCGTACATCTCAACAAAATGAACAGTGTACATTCTCAGTGACATCTCACAATATGTCCTCATCACACACTAGTCAAACCGCACCCCCTCCTCCCCAGATATCATGTTCTGTTTGCAAACACTTACCCTCAACTCCATCTGGCGAACGGAACCCAGCCCAACTACAAATCATCTCCCTGTCATCAATCATCATCACCACTGAAATACAATCCAAACCAGAGTGATTACGCCTCACGGACACAGACATAAAAGCAGACTGGACAGTATTCACGGAAGAAACTGAACTACACTTCAGCACACTAAACAACACACATCCCCGCATTACTAGGCACATTACAAAGTTCAGCATCATACTCAAACCAGATAAACACCACTTTCCACGTGGCAACAGCAGATACTACAACTCATACTTTACACTGATTACCTGCCTCGTGAGACAACGTGTCGGATGTAAACACAACTTTCGTTTTTCTCACCCACATGAAACCATCACAAAGTTCAGATAAGTATACATTGGAATCAACAACAAAATTAGCACGAAGAAAATGGAAAACTGGAAGGCTTTTGTAACAACAATTAGTCACTCCAGAAAACCCTCGCCACTCTACAAAATACTTAACAGTATTACAAAATTTAAAAAAAATGCACTCCCAAAACACACGCCTCCATCACCATCAACACCCAGCACATCCCTTCCTACAAGAAAACGAGCAAATATACCCATAAAAGACAACACAAACGTCACATAACACCAACATGCAATGAATCTGAAAAACAACCCTCTCAACATAGGCAGTCTTTTCACTCGAACGCAACTCGTACTAATGCAAACTGATTTCCTTGATACAAACTACTCACCAAGATGTATAACACACACATGGAGAACAACACCAAACACTGGTTTGCCAATTGTCTGTCTGACTGACAAGCACATGTTACATTCCAGTGGAAGCCATCATGAACACGAAATATTCCTACAGTGGAGTTCCACAGGGTTCTGTACTCTCACCCACACTCTTCAACCTATGCATTCATGATATTCCCACACCCGAACTGCCCACACAAATTGCCTCATATGCAGATGACATCACCACAGCAATCACAAACCACACTGCAGACTCAACCTGCACTTTGCAACTGAACGACCCCAACACAGTGCAGACTTGGGACAGAGATAACAGCCTGACTATCGCCCCAGTCAGATCCACCACTCCTCTCGTTGCCAGTAGCAAGCATGAACACTGATATTCCAACCTCCCACATCACACTTGACAGTGTACAGTACATGTGCCACCCACACCCTCCACCAAGATCCTTGTAGTTAATTTGTCACCAAACTGACCTTGTAGGACCATGTACAAGACATCAAGACGTGGTACACCCTTAGACTCAATGCACTCAGGGCAACTACAAGGCCAGATCTTAGAAGAAACACCTTCTTTATACTAAGAACAACGCATTAGACCAGTGATGTCCTATGCCTCCCCGGCATGGGCTCCCACCCTATCTAATACCCAATACAACACTTTGCAATCCGTACAGAATAATGCCCCCTGCATCGCCACTTGCTGCACCAAAACCACTCCCACAGCTCACTTACACTATGAAGCTAAAGTCTTCCCTATCAAAGACTACATTGATTTGAGAGGCACACATTTCTGTGTTTCGCCTATGCCAGTAAACAATACCCCTGCCAATACATGACAGAGACATACAACACACATAAGAAGATAAAACAATCACCTCACAAACATTACCAAACCCTCTGCAACAGTATCCTCCCTTCACCCATTCCAACACTAGCAATAGAGAAACACCTACAGACTCACTTCACGCGCGGGGCAATACAACACCTTAGTCAGAATGCCATACTTAGAGCCCTCTTCCTGACATCCATCCATCGAAGGTGATCTTAAATAGAGATGGTCGAGTACATCTGGTTAGGGTTAGAGCATGACACACCCAGCCCTTCTCAGCTACCAGTTTCGATTTGGGTTGGATGGAATCACAGATGACACCCGCCTAGCTTGTAGAAAAGGTCCACACAACCAACACACATAAATAAGCAGAAACATGAGACAAATGAAACACAGAAATAACTAAGGATTTGGGATGGAAGGAGAATCAGGTTCTATATCCATTGCTATATTCCAGTAGGTACCATACAGATCTATTGTAAATGCAGGAATGAATGTAGTAATGTTTCTATCACTCTCTCTCTCTCTATCTCTCTCACTCTCTCTCTCTCTCTCTCTCTCTCTCTCTCTCTCTCTGTGCTTTGTTCGTCTTCCTGGGCAGATTTCTTGACAGCCTGACAGAGGAAAGAACCCTAACTTAATATATCTGAAATCAAGATAACTTTCATGCAAATTATCTTTGCCCAGCACCACCTGAGAGAGATAATCTAGAAAAGTAGCGCAAACTATCACAAACAATCATCATAAGAAGGACAACGATCCTGAAACGCCCTCACCAAACGAGGAAAAAGAGTTAAACAGTATAAACTAATCCGGTAATCGAATTCTGGCAAATTAATTATATATGAACACGACCCTGATGAGGTCTTTGATAATACTATAGATGTCGAAGAAACATATAACTGCTTTAAGAGGAGTAGACAGATCCTGCTGTTCCAAATCAAGATTTATTGGCGTAAAAAGCAAGCAGAACTTCAAGAAATACTGGCAGAAAATCAGAAGCTTAAAAAATAGAAAGAAAAGAAAATGGAAGGACGAAATCCATTCCCGAACATCAAGCAACAAGATCAGCCAATATTATTACTATATTTTGGGTATTGAATTGTCTTTTTTTTTTTTTAATGCAAGGAAGAAGGAACCAAAGGCCATGGGCCGCAAACTGTTCCTTCCAAGAACAAACAAAAACAATACAAAAGAGAGCCAAATTCAAGATCCGTTCATTTTAAGATGCCTGGACACACTGCGTTTGAAAGACTGGAGATCATAGGAAGTAGGAAATACAGACAGAGGAAGACAGTTCCAGAGTTGACCAGTTGCATAAATGAAGGACTGGGAGTAACGGTTAACTCTTGCATTAGAGAGTTGGACAGAAAAGGGATGAGAGGTTGTTGCTAGACGGGTACTACGTGCCCGTCGTAGAGGTGGAGGGATGCAAGCAGACAGTTCAGAGGAACAGTG
>JAGKTI010000698.1:69637-92026 GCA_018397915.1 Birgus latro | reverse complement strand
GCATTTCTGCTGTAGGAATTGTTTATTATGGGAACCCAATCTAGTCTCAGACAGGAATACTATACTTTGCTATTCAGACAATTAGCCCATCAGGGTCCCCCCAAATATAAATAAGTAAATGAATAAGTACATGAGAAAATCCAAGGACTGAAGTTGAAATATTGGGAGATCAGAATAATGGATCATCAGATATCGGGAGTTCATAATTAAAGAGGAATTACTGAGGAAAAAAAAAATAGTACAGAAACCTTACTGCATTCTATGGTCTTCATTTGCAGGCACTGACAACTCTAGTAGTCATCGGTGCATCAACCCCCATTGTGTGTGTGGTGATGGTTCCCGTCATGGCCCTGTACTTCTTCGTGCTGGTTGTTTACGTGTCCACCTCTCGACAGGTCAAGAGGATTGACTCTATTTCTACCTCCCCAATCTTCTCACACTTCAGCGAGAGCATCCAAGGTGATATTTACTGATCCTGTAAATAGGCTAAGTTACTTGTCTGTGTCGATATGATAGATTAGTGTCATATGGAGTAGGTGTGTGAAAAACTAAAATAAGTCACAACGTCCATGGATTCCTCTTCATTCAGTGTGTTTATATGGTCATTTGTATTTATTTTTTACACTTTTACCGGAACAACAAGGCCACACAAGGAGAGGCACCCTGGTTTGTTAGATTTTTTTTCTTTTTTTTGAGACTATACTGTACATACTTACCTTTGTTATCCTTGCTGGCCTCATGTCGGCTCAGTATGATGTGCGGTACGGCATCTCTGATCAAGTACTTATATCTTACATAGTTTGCAGGGCCTCATCCAGGTTTTCATAGGTCTGTGTCGTTGTGGTTTACCCTCTTTATTCACACTACTATATTTTTTCGTCCAGTGTGCATCCTTTGTTCTTTCCACGAGTCCAAACCCCTTATGCATCGCGTCACCAACGCTTACAGTATCCAGATGATTTCTTGGCTGCTTCTTCACAGTTCTGCCATTTGCATATTTGTCATTCAGAGAAGACAACACCTCCACGTAGCCATCTTAATCTGTTAACGCCCATGCGCCCTAACGTCTGACTTGGCTCGTATCTCAGCCCGACACAGTCTTCTACAGGAGTACTCACTAATATTTAATAACATTCAGCTCAATCCTGAATCATCCTTGAACATGCTTGGGGTTACAGTCACTTGGGATTTATCTTGGAAAGATCATATTACATCTCTTGTAAAATCTGCTTCCGAGAGATTAGGTGTGCCAAGCTGACTCCGTACCTTCTTTGCCCCTGCACAGTTGTTGATTTTATACACGGGTTTTATTCGCCCCTGTGTAGAGTACAACTCTCATGTGTGGGGAGGCTTCCCACATACAGCTCTTCTCAATAGGGTGGAGTCAAAGGTTTTTCGTCTAATTAACTCTCCTCCTCTTACTGGCTCCCTTCAACCTCTGTCTCTTTGCCGCAGCGTTGCATCTTTATATCTTTTCTATCGCTACTTCAAGGGTCACTGCTCCTCTGAACTGTCTGCTTGCATCCCTCCACCTCGACGACGGGTGCGTAGCACCCGTTTAGCAACAAACTTTCATCCCTTTTCTGTCCATCTCTCTAATGCATGTGTTTACCGTTACTCCCAGTCCATCATTTATGCAATAGGTCAACTCTGGAAGTGTCTCCCTCTGTCTGTATTTCCTATTTCCTATGATCTCTAGTCATTCAAACGCAGTGTGTTCAGGCATCTCGAAATTAATGGATCTTGAATTTGGCTCTTTTTTGTATTGTTTTTGCTTTTTCTTGGAAGGAACGGTTTGCGGGCTCCTGGCCTTTGGTTCCTTCTTCCTTGCATAAACAAAAAAACACAAGTATGTCCTCCTTTGCCCAAGTTTCAGTAACGTATAACATGACATCTGTCACGCCCGTGCATCGTACAATTTTCCATTAGTGTAAAAGGAAAGGTCCTCACCATGAAGTGAGATATCACTTTCCTGATCTTTTATTTATAATTTTTTTCAGTGTATTTTGAACAGTTTTGACCTGCAGTATCAAAAGGGGTATGTGTTTTTTAATACATCAGTCTATATGCCGGTCTTTCGAGTGTAGTGGCATGCAAGGTATCCTTTACGAGGCCTCCGAAGGACTGACTCGTGTATTGTCACTCGGTATAGAAAAATCATCTATGTGTACCGAGGCACCTAGGACCCTTGGGTCTCCTCACGGTAAAGTTAGAGCCACTTCCTGCTCTGGCATTTATACCCCGTGTGCTCGTTCACCCTCAGTTGCTTTATACTGTTTACATTCAAGATGGCCACTGAACAGGTATGGTATGAGGACGGAATGACGAAATAACAGTGAGGGAAGGGTTGGACTGTGTTTCTGGGAGGGTAGTATAATGGCACTACACTCCTAGGTCTGGCGAGCAGAGGCTTCTACTCTAAAATCTGCCAAATTACTAGATTCAGAGTGTACTGCATAAAGCTGCATATACCACCCACAAGAAGAGCTTGATGCAGCGTCGATGATGTCACGACTTCTGTAGTATTATGGAAGTCTTCGAAAGCTAGTACCTTCCTTTTTTAAGGATGCGACCTTTTCCCTTTCTATATGCTCCCATTTTCAACCCCTGGCGTTTCGTACCGCCACATAATACTGCCTAGTTTTTAGTGGGATTTAGGAAGGTACTTGTCCAGATCCGAGGCTCCTTGTGTCCTCTATGGTACTCTTTAGAAAGTAAGAGGATTCCTGATTCATATTACCTCTTCCCTTTCGCTTGATGGCAGGAAATATATCGATAGTATCTTTCCTTCATAACCTTCGTGATGAAAATGGTAGACATACAAGTATTATAAGAAATGTGCCGTGTTTTAATTTTTTGAGAGAGAGAGAGAGAGAGAGAGAGAGAGAGAGAGAGAGAGAGAGAGGATTTACTTACGAACGTTTCGCTTGGACCTGAATACAGCATTTCAATAGGGAATAACCAACCGCGTAACCACACTTCAGTCCTATGTAGTAACTGACAGGTGCAGTCCCATACAGAAGAACCTTATGGTCTCCAGGTGTAGGATGCAAGTTATTTCCACCTTTCTGAATGGCTGGTCGTTGTCTAGTCATCCTCGCAACTTACTTGAGTCGTTTAATAATCGATCTATGATAAACTTACAAAATGTTTATCCTTTGCTGTTTTAGATTATTTAGGATAATATCACAGGTCATAATTAAAGGGTCATGACATTCGTTTTCTTACTGAGGCCTCATATTGTGTGTCTTGGTAGTTGGGGATTCATAATTGTAAGTTGCTTATGTTTCAGCCTGATTCACCCATGAGTTATATTCCCTCGCAATGGTAGATAAAACTCAAGTAATAAAATGATTGGGATACTATGTTGCAGATATCTCTTACTATGTTCCTTATAAATGTCCTTATAGCGTCGGCCACATGCAACCTTGGCTTCTTCCTGATGGTGCAATTGATAACATGATGTGAGTGAATCTGACACATGGATTATTCTTAATCATATATGGTTATGCCAGGTTCATTCCTGTAATATTCATGGGTATTTTTATTTTGCAGGAGTGACAACCATTCGAGCTTTCAAGAGGCAAGATGCTTTTATCCTTACATCCCAAGCAAAGATTGACAAGGCACTCAGAGCTCTGACCACCACAGCATTCTGCAACAGGTCTGTTATAAGACTATACTACACAGAAGTGGGATGTTTAAAAGTACTAAACAAAGATAGGGTAACTTCTGACACTTTGGTGCTTTCGTAATCTTCTAAATCATTGCAACCCCCCCAGCTCATGTCATTTGTATAGCTATTTGATCCCAGGCATTACTAGATTATACTTGAAAATCGATTATCTATGTACAATATTTAACAAATAAAAAAAAATCTATGTACGTTTCTGTCTGTCTATCTTTTGTATGTGTCCGACTCTGGGCAAAGGCCTAACACTCTGTTCCCTGAGGCCAGCAGTCCTCTTACATAATTCACATCCACATGTCACTACTTCCGCACTAACGCCCACCGTCCATTCTGAATACATGCAAGGGCTGTCTCATACAGAACAGTTGTACCAGCAGGGGTGTTTATACAACATGTCGGCTGGTCCTATAGTAGATGAGTTAAGTCGAATTCCCGGTTTAAGGATCTGAATTTTGTTAAATTCAGATCCTTAAACAGAGGATTCGACCCTGGGTCCACTGGGACTGTAGGCCACCTCTCTACCGACTCAGCCATTGCCTTCTCATCTACTTAGTTATTTATGTCAATCTAGCATTGAAATCTTTATTGTCCCACCAGGAGTGGATGGGACTGGAACAAGGGTACGTAGTCCAAACACTTAAGGTTAACGTGACCAGTTGGTTCTCCATGAGCTGCGATATGTGGGCAATTAATAAGAGTCACCCCACAAAGGGTAGCGTCCATTAAAGTCCCCCAAGAGAAGAAAGGGCGTGGGCAACGGCCAAGAAGGTTCTTAAGTTCTACTCTACTGGCTGCTGTGTTGGGCGGTAAGTAAATGGAACAAACTGTATACCAACGGTGGGCATACAATCGCACAGCAACACACTGGAGGTCAGACTGGAGGTGGACTGGCCAATGAGGGATGTCAGCCCTCACCAAAACAGCACTACCCCCTACGGAACCCTGGGTTTGCACTGGGTACAAAGCATTGTACTCAGGTGGTGCAAGGGGAATGGCAAACCCTACATGAGTTTCCTGGAGACACACGCACATAGAGGAAGAAGTCAGGAGGGTCCGTAGCTCCTCCCAATTACCACGCAGCCCTCGACAATTCCACTGTAGGATATTGGCTGAGAAAGCCATAGTAACCATTGTGAAAAAGGGATGAGGATAAGGGACGAGACAACCTTTCCTCCCGAGCGGGTTTAGATTGATGCTTATGTAAGCCCTTTGGAGGAGCCCATCCAGCACCAGTCGCACCCTCTGTTGGACATCTGAAGGCAAATGTGGGGATGTGGAAGTAAGTTTTACAACACTCCTTCTCAGAGTGGACATACAAGTTTGTTTGGAAGGTGGCTTGGGGGCTGCCTTTAGAGATGTAGGACGGCCAGTGCTCTCACCAGAACTCCCAGAAGTGGAAGCAGAGTCCACGGGACTAGAAACATTTGAGGAAGTCATCCTATACTTCAGATCTGAAGCAGCAACGAGCTGTCCAGCAACCTCCACAGGTGGGGACTGGACCATAGCTGACTCATCAGCTTCAGCTGTCACATGGCTAGATCTCTCAGCCTGCTGGTCAGAGGGAACAGGAGAGATGTCAACAGAAGGGTCAACAACGGATACCTTAGGTGGCCGGTTCTCATGGTCAGAGGACTCTGGTGACGTTTGGCACATCCAAATGGAGCCTTGGGCAAACTGGCTATGTTGAGAGGAGTCTGGCCAACGTGGACGTCTGCCACAACCACAGAAGTGAGCAAGTCATCAGCCACCGAAGTGGGGGCGGGAACAGCTGGAGTAGCAGTAACAGTCAGATAAGCATCATCCTCCCTTACAGCGGTAACCTTGGGGACAGCATTCTGTATATCTTGAGTTGAAGGAGGGGGTACTGGAGTGGGTTGAGGCTGCTTCTGAGATCCATGGCATTGCACTGGTGTTCTAGAAAGTATAGATTCATAAGTAACACCAGGCTGAAAGAAGAGGGTCTGGGCTTTCCTTTTGGCCTCAGGGAACGAAATGCTCTCTCGTGTACGAATTGACAAAATCTCTTTTTCAAGACAGTATCGTGGGCAGTTTTCCGAAAAGACGGCATGAGGACCTCCACAATGATAGCATTTAGGGGGCCCTGGGCAGTCACTGGCATGGTTTGATCCACCACAAGAGACACAGATACCAGGAATGCCAGCCTGTGCACGGCGACAAGAGTGGCTAACATGCCCATACCGCTGACAGTGGAAACGTCTCTTCGGGTTCGGAAGTGAGAGCCAAGCTAGTTTCACTGAAGCAGGCAATGTCAATCTGTCAATTTTTTTTTTTTATGTGTCCGACTCTGGGCATAGGCTTCACAGCCAGCTATCATGGCCCAGCAGTCCTCCTACATACTACCACACACCTCTACATGTCACCACTTCGGCGCTAACACCCACCGTCCATACTGAATACATGCTAGGGCTGTCTCATACAGGACTGGTGTATTGGTATTAGCGGGGGTATTTTTACGACATGTCGGCGGGTCTTCTGGTAGATCAGTAAAGCCTGATTTGCTGAATTTCAAATCCTTAAACTGTTCCCTGCCCCAGCGAGGATTCGAACCTGGGTCTGTGGGACCGCAGGCCACCTCTCTACCAATTGAGCCACCGCCTCCCCAAATGTCAGGAACAGCGTTGGAGTTGGGGTCAAAACACCATCAATTTTATTCATTGCCCGGTTAACACTTACAACTCCAGAGGAACGAAGTTCCTCCAATAACTGGGCCTCTGGGTACCGCAGGAGGTCCCGAGAGTAAATAACCCCCATGCGCTGGTTAAAGGTGGCATGGGGGACACAAGACATACCAGTAGCAGATACGGAGGTCAAAGCCTGGAGACTTGAGCTTTCTGCTGGGGGGGACACCTCAATAAGGAGGCTACCATCCCCCTGGGTGGAGATCACAGGTTCGCGACCACAAGCAGAAACAATTGCTCGGTACAGTTCGAAAACATCCACGTCTAGTGCTGAACCACCCGCAGAGGGTTTCAGCTCTAGGTACTTGGCGTAATTCTCTTGCACTGCATCTTCTGGGCCGAATCCAAGAGCCGAACCAACCTGACGTGGCCTCCTAGTCCCAGTTGGACGCTGGGGCAAAGGAAGAAAGTCACCAGGGGCCTGGAAAGGCTTCAGAGTGGCTGTAAGGATGGTGCAATCCGATGAACGTCCTGGGACAGCGGCCGTGTCATCAACAATATTATTATTAAAAGAAGCCATATATAACACGCAAACTTCATTCTCCCCACCCCTCCACCCACCATGGAGCCCAGCAAAGGGAGGTCGTATGCCAGGGACAACACCACTGGCGACCCCAGAGGTAGCAGGAGAGTATACGCGGGTAACCACCGAGGGACCTGGGCAAGGGTGACTCCAGGACGATAGGAGCCACCAGGTCCCCCAGTGCCCACTTGACCCTAGCCAACGCATGACCAGCCGATTGACCTGGTCGGGCCCAACCAGGCCGCCCGTCTAGCCAGAATAAGGGACCAAAGAGATGTATTGCTAGCTGCAGGGCGCATCGTGCAGCATCGCTCAACCTCCAGGACTCCCGTCTCCCAGCATTACGGGACGCCACGCACGGCAAACACGTGGGGAGGCGACAGTCCCGCCCTAGATGGCAAACGGGCTGGAACTAACATCACCAGCAGGCCTCCTCCACTAGTGATGTAGGGGGTGCTTGGTCCACGAGGCCGACAAATGCCGAACCCTACAAAGGTAGGCATGCCTCCAAAGTAGGTGGCACCGCCAACCACGCTTCAAGCCCCGCCACCACGTCAAGCTGACCCTCTGCAGCGGGGCAGGAACGGTAGAATAGTGGTAGCAACAAGTGGCTAATGTACCGAGTCCCAGAGAACCAGTGACAAAGCTAAGCTGTAAAAACAATGATTATGAAACAATGTAACTGACCTAGCCTGGTTTCCCTATAATCAACCTGAATACCAATGGTTCGCTAGAATAAAAATCGTTTGTTTTGCTTAAAATTATCAAATTTCTCGTAATATGCAGATTCCAGATGTATTCTTTTGCACAGATCATTAGGATATCTAGTGAACAAGCCTTTTCCCAGGTTATTTTATGGTTTCGGATCCCACGTATATTTGAAAATTGCATTATTCAAAGAAACTGTCTTATCGTCATATTCTTGCTAACATGTATATTTTTTCTATTCCTCCAAATGTTTCTCTTATGTATGATCCTTCATTCTTTATATGGCACCTAAGAAAATCCAGCCTGTCGCTCTCCTTGCTTGATCCCCCCAACGCTTTACCAATCCTCAGTCGTGGTAGAGGCAGTTCTTACCACTTCGTTCCTATCTCATACATTATGCGAGAAACATTGTGACACTGAGTTGTTTGGCAGTAGAGTTCAGTTGTTCATCTTTACCGTATATTCTGTTCTGTATAATTTCTAATGCTTTTCTTCATGCTCTGTGGATGAAGTAGCGAGGATAATTTAAGCCAGTGAAAATGTAAAAAATATAGCCATACTCATTTTGCAAATACTCCGACAAATACCCTCAGAACTTATGGATAAAACCCTACCGGTATGACTACTCTTTGCTTCCTCCTTCCGATCGCTGCTAAATAAAGTGTACAAGCTCGTTTTTGTTGTTCTGTTTTGTAAAAACTTTGAACTTTAGCACATTATCCTCCCTGATTAAAATATGGTAATCTCTGGTCATGCTGTAACTCCACAGTAAATTGGACTTGGAGTTTAATGGTTTTGATAGTATTGTTCCTATAGAAGTGACATCGAATAGGTATGAAGATGATGGTTTAGTGATAGCATCTCCTAGGTTAGGTGTTGTTGTTCATAGGGAGAGGTTATAGATCATTACCTGGAAATACACCTCTCAGGTGGTATCAAGAGAGGTCTACCCAAGGTAAGCACATACGACCGATATTAGTTCCGTATGATCATTGTCGTGTTTAGCGGGTTCTTCACTACGCGCTGATATCAGGTTCTGAAAACATTCTGTTATGCTTTGTGATCCTTTCCTTGGGTAGTATTAAAGTACAGGCATAAGCAAATGTTCACTAACAGTCGTCTGCCACCAGATAGTCTCGCCTTCCATAGTTCTCATTCCTTCAAAGAAGGCAAAGTATCCCTTCTTCCCCTGCTCTTCTGTTGTGCTCTTCATATTTTTATCACATAAATTGCTCATGGGACAGCTTCCATCGCCACAGCCGGCAGAGCAGTATGGACGAACTTTTGGTCATTGTTATGCATCTTTCAGTACATAAAGAATTTAACTTCTTGTCGCTTTTCCCTACGTACCTACCTTCTTATCTACAGCCTTTCCTACCTCCTTTTCTCCTACTTACCGTACCTTTAATTCCACTTACCTACCCATCAACTCCCTTTCAACCTACCTGCGTACCTACCTCCTTACCTACCTACCTGCCCATCACCCTACCCTGTATCTGTGCTTACCTAACTGCCTGCCTATCAACATAAATACCTGCCTACTTTCCAACCTATTTCTTTACCTACCTGTCTGTCTGCCTGCCTGCCAGACGACGCTCCGACATTCCCGCCTATTTAGCTTCGTCTGTGCCTGGCTGCCTCTCTGTGTACTTCTCATCCTATCTCCGTGCTTACCACTTTGCTTAACTCTCTGCCTACCTGACTAGTTACCTACGTGCATAACTCCCTGCCAGTCTACTTCCCACGTACTAGCGCCACCACCTAATGAGGGTGTACAAGATCCGTATTTAAAAAGTACAGAACTTGCCAGTTTCCAGTGCGTTGTATCAAAACTGTGATGAGAGGCATAAATTACAGCATTCTGGATTACCTTTCAATGATTCCTGTATTGTGGTTATCTATCTTCCAGACGCCTGAATCCCGTAAGGGGTAGCTACAAACAAATCGCCTCCATGTCCCCCTGTCCCCCCCGCCATTTCGTTGCCCTTCCCCCAGCTCACACACCCCTCTGTCATTTAACTCTCCCCTCCATCCCTCCAACTCATCCTTGATCTCCCCCTCCCTCTCTCCGCCTTTACCTTACTCGCATACACTCCATACACTCTCATCGTTAGTCTCTCGCTCTATATTCTCTTCACACGGCCAAACCACTCAGTGTATTTCTCCCAACGCTTTCTATCACATCCACATCCACACCACAAGGCTCTTCACTTCCTTATTTGTCAGTCTGTCTCTCCATCCAGCTCCACATGCTCCTCCCAGGTAACTCATTTCCAATGCTCTCACTCTTGACTTGTGTCTTTCCAACAAGGTCCAAGCATTGCTTCCAATTGTTAGAGCTGGTCTCACAATACTATCATGCAGAGACTTTTTTACTTCCATGTTCACTTCTCTATTTTTTTATAACTGCTTCCAGTGAGCTAGCAACCTTTCTTCCCTGTTCTACTCTTTCAGTCACTTCATCCTCTAAACCTCCATCCTTACTCATCACACTACCCAAGTACTTAAATGCACTCACTTTTTTTCTATTTCCTCATCATCCAACCCCTCTGTGTGCTCAGTGACATCATTTCTCTTCCCTGCATTCACCTTTAAATTCTGCTTCTTACAGGCTCTCAGACTTATTCACCAAGCCTTGCAGTTTCCTTTCGTTTTCACTTAACAATACAGTATATATCATCTTCAAACAACAGAATATGAAAATTCCAAATGCCGCCCTCCCTCATTAGGGCTGCGCCAGCATCCATTGCCCTACCTTTATCTCTTTTATAACCCCATCCATATACAGACTGAACAGACATGGGGACATGACACATCCCTATTTCAATCCAACATTCAGAAAGAAAAAATCACTCAATTCACCATTCACACACATTGCAGCCTTAGCACCGTCAAACATACTCTTCACAGCAGTCAACAGCTTCCCATTACTCCACGTATTCTTAATATTTTTCACATTTCTTGTCTGTCCACCCTGCCATATGCTATCTCCAAATCCATGAAGGCAGTATGCAACTTCTTTCCCTTCTCTAGAAACTTTTGCATTAAAGATCTTAGGATGGATATTTGATCTACACATCTTCCCTCCCTGAAACCTCCCTGTTCTTCTCCAACTATTTCTCTGTTATTTCCCTGACTCTGTTAGTAAGGATCCTACCATATACGTTTCCTGTTACACGAAAGAGATAAATGCCCCTATGATTGCTGCACACTTCTTTTCCCCCTTTTCTTTGTACAAGGGATTACTTATACCCGACTTCCAATCCTCCGAGACTCTACCCTCCTCCCAGGCCACACTGCACATCTTCCATATCCATTCTACTACTATCGCTCCACCATGCTTCAGCATTTCACCACACACTCCATCAATTCCTGGGGCTTTCCCCATTTTCACTTTCTTCATTGCTTCCACTACTTCCACCCTACTGATTTCTTCCTCCCTTCTCACCTCCCTCCTTCTCTTAGCTACTTCTTATCCACATATATTTGCACTACTTTCTTTCTTTATGTTTAACATTTCGTTTAAGTGTTCTCTCCATCTGCTCACTTTCCTCCCTTCTCTAGTAGCAATATACCATTTTTACCTATCTCTCCCCTACTACCCTCTGTATCACCCTGTCTAACTCTCTTTACTTTCTTCCAGACCGTTTTCTTACAGTCCCTTCAATTTACACTCAAATTCCTTCCAAATTCCTCATCCACTCTCTCCTTTCTCTCATCTTATGGATATACTCCTGTAAGTGAAAATATTTGGACTTTGGCATTAAACCATTACATTTTTTTGCCTCTGTTACTTTGGGGTTGACCTGAGAGTGATAGCCAACATGACGGGGGCACAGTATCATTTGAGAGGATTCATTTGACACATCAATCGTGAAAATCGGCCCATAACTGCTGTCTGTAGAGTGCGAACGAAATAGCGGAAAACTGTTGATTTTGTGTCAGCCACCCCAATGTTCTCGACTTTGCCTTCAGGAATATTGATTTATTTGTTTATTTACGTATGTGTTAAACTGGAATGATGTAATGTGTTAACAGCGGAGTTGAAAGAATCAGCGCATTGTTCATGTTAAATATTTTATCCATCCTAACTTGCAGTTCAACAAGTGCTAAAGAGCAAAGTCCTATTAATAACCACCATAAAATAACTTTCAAAATGCAATAAGTGGTAATTTTTGTGAAAAGATGAAGTGACATTTGTGGACCCTGGTTTTCCTTTCCGAAATTATGATTCCTAAAACCACTTCCTAATCTTCGTTTCGTCTCTTCCGCAGGTGGCTGGGGGTGCGGCTGGAATCCATTGGTAATGTCATAACCTTTGCAGCAGCCATCTTTGCTGTGGCCGAGCGTGGGTCCATCAATCCAGGCACTGTAGGCCTGTCTATCACTTATGCCCTCAATGTAGGTCTGATAAAAAAAAAAAAAGGAGTTCATGGGAGGTTACTTTAAAAGATAATGTAGAGTTATCTGATGTGCGCATGTGGAGTTAACTGTGGAGTGGTTTTGAAGACAACTGACTTCCATACGAAGCTGCCTGAGAAGTACCTAAGAAATTACCTGAGAAGAATATAAGTGTGGAATTTATAGTGTAGTGCATTTTATTTGGGAAGGTATATAGAGTTACATGTGGAGTGTGTATTAAGTTACCATGTGAGTCATAGGAAATGCGAAAGTGACGGAAAATGTATGGGGGTTATGTGGTTTGGAGATGAGACAGAGCAAAAAGGAAATGAAAAACCTAAACGGAGAAGTATATGAGGAAGGCTATGGTGTCAAGGATGGAGGGTTTGTTGTTGAAAAGTCCAAAAGTACCTGAAGGACCATTTGCTAAGGCCAGATATTCCCAGACTGTGGTGCACGCCCCACAACAAGTAGCAATCTGAACTCTGTAGGTAACTGAGACAGAAGTCATTATAGAATTTCGCCAAATGACCGCCTACACGTCGGTCAAAACTAAGCAGACACACTCGGATCCATCCGGCATGCGCTCTGCCTATGGTAGTTTCACAGCTTGCCAGAATCCAAATATTGGCAATAATGTTGTCTAATTCCACATGTTTGTCTGTCTGTCTGTTTATTTGCTCTGTACAGGTCACGATTTTGCGCCAATCGTTCTGAAAGAAATTCAGAAGGCAGATATCCATAAGCCCTGAAAGCCTGTTGTTTCTCATCAAAATCGGTCATAAGCCCTGGGTTGAGTGGGGGAGTTGAAATCCCTCAATGGCCGTGGGTCCAGAAATCATCGTGACCCAATGGCCAGTCCCGGCACCGTTTTTTCAAATTTCTAAAATCGATTTTTGTATTACTAAATTGAAAAGAAACGTCTGGCGCACTGGCAATGCAATTTTTAGCTTCCTAAACCCACCCTGTGCTTCGCAGTGAAGCACGAAAATGTTCGCCAAACGACTTCCTACTTGTTGATGATAACTAAGCAGGTACATGACTGTCTACATGCCGGTGAAAACTAAGCAGACAGAATCGGATCCATCCCTAGTGCTTTGCCTATGGCGGTTTCATCAGTTTGTTTGTTTGTTTGTCTACAAGATGTCTCAATAAGTTTTTGATGAATTTCAAAGAAATTTTTTTTGGTTATGTGGCTCATGGGCCAAGGATGAATTGATTAAGTTTTAGTTGTGGTCTGAGTTACAGTACCGGCTCAGCACTGTGTTTTGTTTGTCCACAAGATCCTTAAAAATATTATTGGTGGATTTCATTGAAATATTGTGGATATGTGGGTCATGGACCAAGAAAGAGCTGACTGAATTCAGGAGGTGATCCAGGCTGTCTGGTATAGGCGTTGGCGGAGGTATGCGCTCTGTGATGCTGTCTAGTATTTTAGTTATTAATAGAGACGCGAATAAGAATACCTTTTCACAAACTCCGTTTTCTCTTATTACCGACTGAAGCTATGGGAAAATATCTGCTTTTAAGTAAAACAGAACCATATTAATATCGTGTTGGCCATCTGGTCATTGCTGGAATGATTATATAACTAAACCCAACACGCATCCTTTCTCTGCACCTAATCCCATTAATATTGAGGGTGGCTATTGCGACCTGTTATGGGTTGCAATGTGGTTCAACATCTCATCACTGTCGACATTGTTCTCACTGTCATTTCTGATCATAATGCCATCTTTGCCATATATTCCATCCCTATCGTGTATTCCCAGCACTGCCATGTGAGGAGAAAGATTAATATCACTTCACCATTGCAACCCTCATCACGGGACATGCTGACCCCCTGGTGTGCCAGCCACTCATTCATCACATCCCTCGACCTTCACACCTCCCTAGCCACCGTAAACCAGGAATTCTATAGTCATTATGTGCTACATGTCAGCCGTATGAGACCCGCTGCCTGTCAGTACAGGAATTGCAGGCCCATAGCCAGACTTTTTGAAGCGGCTTTTTTTTTTGGGGGGGAGGGGGCGAATCTGGGCTTGCATAGCAGGTGGCTGGTCAAAGTTCTGGTGCATGCTTGCTATGGGGGTCTGGGTGTATGCATATGCGACGCTGAGAAGTAGCACCAAACTTGTAAACAACCGAAAGTGACACTTTTGCACTAATATTAACCCATTTGCGCCCAGTGTCGTCAGTACTGGACAGAACTGGACATTTTGAAAAGTTAAGAGAGGAACCCCGGGGTAGGGACCTATAAACTTCGTGACTATGAGCCGATAGGTGGAGGGCGGCGTAGTTAGTACCCTACCAGCTCAGTCCCTCACACAGGAGCCCTGGGAGCTAATGGGTTAAGCATTGACAAACCTACCAGTTTCTTTAATCCATTCGCACCCAGTGTCTCCAGTACAGGACGGAACTGGGCATTTTCATAAGAAATAGTGGAATCCTGAGGATGCGACCTGTGAGCTTTGCAACTATGAGCCAGTGGGCAGAGGGCGGTATGCCTACTACCTTACCAGCACAATCCCTCACACAGGAACCCTGTGAGCTAATGGGTTAAGAAACAGACCGTGAGAAAGTGAACATTTAGGCAGGTGGGGGAGGCTCATACGACCCTCTTCAACCCCCCCCCCCCAGCCACCGGCTACTGACCTGAACTGGGTATGGGACAGCCACCTGCATGTCAGCTGGGATGGGGTGCAGCGGCTGGTGACAGTGTGCTGCACTTACCTCATGGATGGCAACCTGTATGCCTCTCTCTACCGCCAGGCACTCCTGCTACCTCAGACACAGTGTTAGAAAATAGCAGTGGCATGAATTTCTCGAGCATATAAATGCTCACATTCATCAAGCCAAGCTTTGGCGGCTTAACACATCTGTCCAGTCACATGAATCCTCCTCTCTTCCTCTCCACCACAGTCATGTGGTTCATTCAGTCCCAACCAACATTCGTGCCTTCCTTCACCAGAGATCGCTTCCTGGATCCAAGGAAAAAAGAGAATATAATGCCCTGCAAAAGCCTGTGCCACGCCCTCTTCTCTAGATCACCATCTCATCATTAGTGATGAGTTGCTCCTTGTGCACAGCAACTGCCACGGAATCCCCTGCAATTTATTGCTCAGATTCCTGGCATTCCCTTACTCACACTATTCAACCCATGTCTCTAAGAGCGTATTTTTCCTGAAGGAGTTGACCTATATCACCAGCATCCCAATTCCAAAGGTTAATTGCTCTGACTTCCGTCCATTCTCTCATTTTCTCTGTAAAATTCCATATTCTCCATGAAACAATGATTTGGCGCAGTCATTACCTTGTAATCTATTCCTTCCACTGAAGCTCATGTTGTCAACCAAAGTCTGCCATCCCCTACCCCATCACTACTCTCCTCTAGCCCCCAGTTCGGCCATTATTGCCCCCTTCCTCATCCACCTCCCTCCTACTGTCTCCCAGGTTCCCCATCCCCACCCTGCCGCCTTCTGTGGCGCCACCTCCTTCGATTTAAGAGGTCTTCCAATGTCAGGTTCACGGTTGGAAGGATGGAGGTCAGGATAATTTTCTGTTCAATAATAGTTGCGGGGAAGCTGATAACTATGATTAATACGATGAACTGTTAGCTGTTGCATGGTTCATGATTCGAAACTAAACCACTCATGAAGTACGTGTCATCCATTATAACTGCCATTATGTAGAGAGCGTATTGTGTGACCTAATTTTAAAAACTTACCATAATCATGACATGCTATTATCAGTATATTTTCTGGAGGAACGTTACTTATATATTACCATCAATAACTGTGCACAGCGGCAATGATCGCCTCGTTCGGTTCGTCCTAGAGAAACCTGGTGAAGTTCCATACTTATCAGTGTAACCAGATGCAGAGAGCATTACACCACCTTGCCGGGGGACGGGGTGTTTCTGTCTGATATGTCCGTAACTGTGCCATTTCCTGCTTGGCCTTCAGTGATGACATTTCCCAGGATGTTGAGGGTTGTACTGAATGGTAAAGAAAAAAAAAAAGCGAGTGGGCGTGTGTGCTGGCATGGTATCGGTTTCTTGGTGTTGCACCACCCTTCTCCATCATGCATTGTTAAACTAGGTAATATCTAGTGTGACAAGAGCTATGAACAAGCTTGAGCTGAAGCACAAGCATGGTGCACAGTGTTACCCCAACTGCCACTAACATTGCAAATGCTCAACCAATGAAACGGGGTTGAATTTGCTCGATGGCTTGGGCACAGACACCAGTTATCCTTCAGCTTCTGCTTCTGATGTTGATACTGCCATGAATGATGAAGCAAGCACTTCCAGACGAAACTGACATAGGATCAGTGTGCAGCTAGCTCCCTTGCGGGAAGGCCTGCAATGCCCTGCTGGTACCATCCATCATGAATAACCACTCACCTCTCCAGACCTGATAGCTTGGTCTCTCCCGTCACCTGCAACAACCCTCTTGTGGATCCATGCCCCCTTACCAGCCCCGTCTGCTTAGTATTATACCTCAAGAAAAGCATGTGTACGTCTGGCCTTGCCTCCATGCTGTTCTCTTGCCATCCGTGATGCATGACGTCGTCGAGAATCCACCCATGCCCTAATTGCTGATCACCCATATGCTGTTCACCTTAACGTTTCGTATGCTCTTGTGCCACTTATCTTTGTTGTCAGGGATATTCCTGATTTCATTAGCACCTTAAACACTATTAGGCTGTTTGGGCTGAAACTTGAGCTTCATGATCAAGAAAGCTCCTTCAATATCTCGTCAGGCGTCTAGCTATTGACTGTTCTCCCGATGTCCTTCACAATGTACTAAGTGTAAAGTGGGCACATCGCTTGCTTAGTACCCAGGATGATCCCATCAACTATACCATTGTGGTGTGGGAGAGGCTGGACTCTCCCCTGCTGACAACCACTGTGACACTCCTGTCACACTGAACCTTCATGGAAACCAGGCCCTCGCCGCGTCTGTGTAAAATGGGACATCTACAGCTGCTGTTACTTTGGAGAATGGTGCGGGCTACAAAGTCCCACCCACATGACCAAGACTTGCCCTACCTGAACCACTACTACTTCTCACGTCCCGTCTTTCATGCATCTGACCCTCAGTCATTTGAATTCATTGAATTCTTTCAGAACCGACCCTGCCAGGCCTGCTGACCCCTCGTCACTTCCACTCATCACACTGCCAGTGACCCCACTGTGGGCACATTGGCGTCACTAAATGGTACATGGATTGTCCACGACGACACTATGACCACCATGCCCTTAGTGTTCCCGTCACTATACCCACTCGTGCTTCACAGTTGATATACCCCCCCTCCGCTGGTTCTATTTTATATTCAGAATCTCTCTCTACTTCCCCTCCATTCCCTTCCCATGGCCAACGCCTCATCCCCTGCCTTCTTCCTTTACATCCAGCCAGTCAACCATCAGCTCCAACTCCTAAAACAAGTGTGACCATCTGCATCATCTCCTGTTGTATGTATATGTATCTTATTTTAATCTCTCATCTGTCAGCTCCAGTGTCTGTGTCAGATTTCTTCTCTGCTGTAAATACCATCTCGGTCACCCCCCCCCCCCCCCCCCCTCCCCTCCCCCCTCGACCACCCTCCCCCCCCTTGCTGCCCCCCCTCCCTTCCTCCCCACTCGCCTCCTCTTGGTCTTGACCTTTCACTTGTGTCTC
Organism: Birgus latro; assembly: GCA_018397915.1. Classification (NCBI taxonomy): domain Eukaryota; kingdom Metazoa; phylum Arthropoda; class Malacostraca; order Decapoda; family Coenobitidae; genus Birgus; species Birgus latro. The sequence goes on along the minus strand of JAGKTI010000698.1, from coordinate 74,323 downwards.
ACCTTCACCCTTTCACACAAGGTTGCTTTGTCTGTGTTTCTTCCCACCTCCATTTTCCCCGACTTCTGGACCCTAACATTAGTTCCTCCTCTCTCACACCCTGCTCCTACGGTGAACACACTCGAAGGACCTCCCTGGGTTTCCTGTCTTCCACTTCTCAGCCCGACCATTTCCCAACTTGCTTCGTGACATTTCCTTGTCTCTTCCCTTGTCATAATGACCCCTAAACTTATGCTGTCGTAGAACATACGAATCCTGCACAGCCACTATGCTTCGTCTCATAACTCTGCTGCCAGCTGATTTGGGAAGCTTTCCTTCACTCTGGTAGAGCTAGGCCTCCATCCAGGCTTTTGGGATACCACTGTTCACATACCGTTTGTGGCCAAGGGCTTGTTACATACATCTGTTATTATATTCTTCACACACTTGTACCATCCCCGTTATATGTCTGTATCTATGCACCCCCCCCTCACTACATATGTGCCTCCACTAAAAGTGCTGACTAAACAGCGTTCTTATGCTCGACTTGAGCAGAAGAGTTCAGGAAGGGGCTGACATTCATACGGGCAACATCCTGTCTCAGTGTCCCACAATTAAAGTCCGTAAATAGCTACTCCAGGACTTTCATTAAACCATCAAAGGACTGTGGATAACATTTGGTAGCAGCGGTGTCTCAAACCATCGTTTCTGACCGCCTCATACAGTGTTTAGTGCCACCAACAAATACCAGCTGTGCATTTGCAGGTGTCCGATTTCCCTCACCAGTGCCATTCTCTAAAACAGCCACACCCCCACACAGGCCACAAGTGTTACCGCCACTGCTCTATGCACCTGTCTCACCTGTTTTGACACCTGTTCAGTGCACATCATCTCGTGTTCCCTCATCTCAAGGCGTCCCCTCTCCAACATCTGCCGTTCCTCCGACGCCACCCTCTGCATCTGCCACCCACCAACTTTGCACCAGTGCTGTGGGAACATCTGCCCTCGCTCTGCAACTCACCCTTCCACTCCTCGGTGCCTCCCATCTGGTCCGGATTAACTGCTCGGACGCGTTCACATACCATCTCCCAACCACTGAGCCAGCCTGCCTCCACCACGACACCAGCACGGGACCTCCACATTCCCACCCAGTCTCATCTTCAGCCAGCTGACCCGCCACTCTCGCCTCACGTCCTCCTCTCCTCTGCAAGTCCACGCCCTCTCCACTTCGTTCACAACTCAGCTGTGTAACTATAATAGGATATCTTCATCCACCCACTATTGACTTTCTATAGAGATTATCCTCTGGATTTTCTCTACAGATTGCATATTATAGTCAATATTCATCTCACCCCCCTCATTTCATACTCATCTTCACTGACTGTATTTATGACTCATTTCACATTTCACCTTTTATTTATTAAACCCCGCATCCTGTCATCTTCATTCATTTCCACTTCCATTCTCATGGTACATTTTCTCATTTTCATACTGTAAATATATACATCTTATATTAAGTCGCCAGACTACAAGTCATACTTTGAATATATGGAACTTACTCCAACCACTCTCAGCCAAGAAACAACGAATGCTCACACTCCACCCACTGAGGACGATTCAGTGACTCATTTATGTAGCTGGAGCACGTATCCACGACCCGATTCCCAGCCTACCACTTCAATCCCCGCCTACCCACATCCTTCCCATCCAGATACAATCCATTCAGATGCCTCATACTCTATCCCTGACTCTGCAGCCTTCTCCCATCCCTGCTCTTACCCCTATCGTACACTCTCCTGCCCCACTTCATCTCCCATCTCGCTTACACTTAACTACCACTACCTTCTCTCCCTCCCAATTCCCTACTTCCATCACTTCCACACTCCCAGCCATGGACCAAACAACCCCTACTCCACAGTCTATCTATCTCGACGATGCTAATCATCCCAAATTTACCGGCGAGGACTCAGCTTGGTCTGTTTATGATTTCCTCAGAGAGTTAGAAACCGACATCCACAATCGGCGGATTACAGATGAAAACCTCAAAGTCTCTTATCTCATGGGTCGTTTACACTAAGGCAAATCGGACGTCGGATCCGCGATCCGTACAGGACATTTTGATGGCATTAAAACCTTTGATGATTTCCGTAAGGAACTCATAACACTTTGTTGCCAGCATTCCAGTGCTGCATCTGTCATTGGATTCACTAATCTCCTCACTCAGATGGATGAGGATTTGACAGTCCCAACACAACATGCCAAACTACGTGAAGCAGCCGCTGCCATGAAAGCCACTAGTAACGAGATGCGCCAATTATAGGCACGAAATGGATAGAACAAGTAAATGGAGCTCCTATGCTTTCACTCGACAATTTTGCAGATTTATTTGGTTACCCGAGATTCCTCAAACTGTGGACAGAAAGAGTCCCACCAGCAAATGATGCCATTTCTCTGATACAGTACTGTGTGACATACAGAAACTAACAGAAAAACAAACAAAAAAATAGAAAGAAATGTGCAACCTATTTAGCAAAGAGTTGTATACTTACATAGATATAAGAACCTACATGAACGCATACTCATATTTACTCCTTGTGTATCATATATCAACATGACTCCTTGTGTATCTTATATCAACATACCTTCCATTGTAACAATGTATATTCCTAGCTTACATCCCCTTGACATGGCCATGTCCTCCCTCCAACCCCTGTATCATAATTCGTCCCTCCAACCCCTATATCATAATTCCTCCCTCCAACCCTTGTATCATAATTTTCCCTTGTACAGACCCCCCACCTACCTTAGTGATATAAACAACCCCTATATAACTTCTCTCTAGTGTCAGGACACACCATCTCCGCTACCCGGGGGAGTATTGTACCATCCCCGTTATATGTCTGTATCTATGCCCCCCCCCCCGGCACTACATATGTGCCCCCACTAAAAGCGCTGACTAAACAGCGTTCTCATGCTCGACTTGAGTAGAAGAGTTCAGGAAGGGTCTGACATTCATACGGGCAACATCCTGTCTCAGTGTCCCACAATTAAAGTCCGTAAATAGCTACTCCAGGACTTTCGTTAAACCATCAAAGGACTGCACACTCCTTGCTACCTCATCTGTCTCTTCTTAACTCGCTCAGTTATTTCGTCTCACTGTAAATGATGTCATTTTGTTCATAATAAATGATTATTTCAGTCCTAACATGGATGATCTTCTCACTTTACCCACCCACCATTTATGACCAGTCTACTACCTAGGTGAATCTGACGCCACTCATCTGTCATTTGGCGGTTCCCATGTCGCTCCCGATGGTCGTCGCCTCTGTGACTTTGCCAGTGAACGTTATCCACACAATTTCCCCATACCTCGTCCCACTTATGTTGGGGACGGTTATCAAGTCCTTGGTACAACGTGCCATCACTGTCCACATTGTTCCCACTCTTATCTCCGACCACAGTGTCATCCTTGCCACATATTTTACTCCCATTTTTCACTCGCAGCACCACCATGTCAGAAAAAAAAAATTGTTCCTCCTCTGTTATAATCCTGGTCTACAGACATACTAGCCACCTGGTTTGCCAGTCAGTCCTTCACCACATCCACTGACATTCACCCCTCCCTAGTTTTTTTTTTCCTTGGGGCTTAATGGCCATTGTCTGCTTGGGGGACATTAGGCCAACCAAATATATGGAGAATGGTAAGTAGAGCAGCCTTACGTCACTACCGGCCGAGCTCTTACCGCAGTCGTGGCGGCAGCATGTGAAGAAGGCTCTCAGATCGGCTAGACGTGCCTCCTCCCCGCGGATGATCAGGATGGGTCTGATCTCCTCATCCATGTCGGCAGCCCGGAGCAGGTCGTAGAGGGTGGTGTAGGTCGTGGCTCCGAGCTGGTACGACCGGGTGTGGGCATCGAGGGTCAGGAAGCGGCGGTAGGAGGCTACATCTAGCCGATCCTTGAGGTCGATGATTGGAGGGCGAGATGGAGGGCCCTCCACTGCTGGAGGAGGGGAGGACTCCCGAATCTCCTCCTCGGCCGAGGAGCCGGTCGACGCTTCCTCGGCCATGGAGGCAGTATCTGAAGANCGTGGTCTTTGACATTGCCGGGTCGTCAACAGAAGAGGGAGTGACAGTTTCCCTGTTGAGGGGAGCCTCGAGTCGCAGCCTCTTCCTCGGGGTCTGACGAGGGGCAGCAGATCGTCGCTGCCGGGCCCTACGCCCCCGTCGACGGGGAATCGAGTGTATGTCGCGGGCGAAGCACTCGGGGATGACAAGGCAAGGCAGCCCGTTCTCCTCAAAGATCTTGGGGAGGAGAACGCGCAAAGCCCCCTTATCACCCCCACAAAAAGCCTTCGCCGCCGCAACACACATCTCCACGAGGAGATTTAGCTGTTTAGGATTCCCAGGATCCCTAGCCTGATGTCCCTGGGCCGTGAGACGTCGCCGTGCATGAGCAGAGCCCTGCACGGCCACACCTCCCGGCCCAGTAACATCCCGGGCCTCAGGACCCTTTGGAGTCCCAAACAAACCAAATTCCACCCGCTCTCCATCACCTAGGGAGCGTTGGAGGTGTCGTGGATTCGGCTTAACGATCGCCGAACGGTGCACGAAAACATCAACGCCAGTATCCTGGCGTTTGATGAAACCGTACCCCGCACTCACGTTAAACCAAACCACAGCCCCCTTGATCTTCTGGGCTGCAGGAA
>JAGKTI010000698.1:28807-45900 GCA_018397915.1 Birgus latro | reverse complement strand
GCGCCGTGTCTACAAGCAAACTGAGCTCTGATTTGAAACGGCAGCGCGACGAGCGTGGGAGGTGCGCGCGCCGACGTGTAACGGCTACCGCGCCATCAGACAATTCAAATTTACGGGACGATGTCACGACTTACCCAACATAACGTTACAATGTAGAAAATTCGTGACAATGGGCAGATATTGAACCTTTTATTTTTATCCAGATCATTCCCATATAATGCTCACACGGCACCCCTCATTGCCTACGTAGTCTTGTGCCCCCTTGATTGCTTCCCAGTGGTATTTGTCTCAAGATTTCGGACAGCGATGAGGCACTTGTGTATTTGCAAGGTAAATACAGCCAGTATGATTCACACACGAGTCGAATTACAGTTCCTACGTTTGGACTCGACAGTCATGGTGTTTCATGTAAATTCGAAGCCAGTATCTACTCAGTATCAACTGACCAGATGTAGGTCCGGCAATGGGTGTAAAATAATCCACCAGGTTTCCCTTTAACATCAGATAAAGAAAGGAAGATACTTGTGCCTGTGTTTGAAAAGGAGAGGGAGCCAATATTGTAAGATATTCTCAACTAACCCTTGAAGCACTGGTTGGTATTAGCTTAGGATGCCACTGCAGATGTCCCAGCCAGATGGGCCAGCAGGACCAGAGAAGCTTCCTGGGTCATTACGTCATGTATGGTCCAGTAACAAGTTAATAATAAAGTGAACTTATCCCCATGGGACGCATCTCTGCTGGATGTCAGCCAAGGTAACCTGAATATAGTTTCCTAGTCAATGAAGTGACATTCCGGGGAAAAAAGACGCCTGGTGGACATGATATTTTGTAACCAGTGTTTAATTGGATGCCAGTCTGTCAAGAAGGATGAATCATTAGAGGACATATTACTTTCTAACAGACCCAAGTAGAACAGAACCAGTAACTAGCAGCCTGTACTGGCTACATACCGAGAACGAGCTGAAGTGGGTATCTTGGAGGGATAGAAGGATGTGAGTGTAAAGCATAAAGACAGTTCATAATCATCCCCCCGTCAGAGCAAAATAGGAGTTAGAAAATAATATATTACAGTGGATAATCTTCGAAGGAACACCCCTTGGCCGTCGTGAAGAAGCTTGAGCATCCCATTGATCACTGGAGATACACTAATCAGGTGCAGCCATACTGTGAAGCTTCACTGTTAGGGATCTGGCGAAAAATGTTCCACTCATAATAACTGATTGAGACACCTTTGTGAGGTATCTGATCGAACCTCCTTTTTAAACCACTATGACTAGTTCTGCCAAGTCATGGCCCCTAGTACGTGGCAGAAAATAAGTAGCTGACCGTGGCGGGGGTCGCACTGGCTCCAAAGCAAGGGGTACTAAGATCCTCTTGGGGATGAAATCTAGCCGCCTTTGTAGGTTCAGTCTTGGAACTTCCAAGCTGTTGCATGTGCAACTGGCTTAGCTATTCCATTTGGAGAGCTGGGAAATGTAAACTGTGATATCATATGGCCTAGCGTGGTCAGAAGACCAGGTGAGACATTCACAGAATAGTCTGGTGGTCACACACTGTGCAATAGAGGCAAACAAGAAAAAAAAAAGAACATGGTGTAAGATTTCTGGCTAACAGATACTTGAGTGGCAAAGCTGCAGAATTCTGTAGCATAAATGAGAAAGTAGCAGGCCTAATAAACTGAACAAGACGTAAGTGATGAAACTAACCAAAATCTATACACCAACATCAGCTTCTGATGATGAAAAAATAAAACAAAATTACGAAGATGAAGAGGAAGCAATGCATAGCAAAAAACTCAGTAGGCTATACATTTGTGATGGGATCTTTAATGCTAACGTTGGCGAGAAGAGAGTGAGACTGCAGTAGGGCATTTTGCAACAGGTATTCGGTGTGCGAGAGGTGAAATGTTAGTCTGAGGAGCACGTGAAAGAAATAAAGTAGGAAGTGTGCATGGGTGAAAAAAGAAATACATTACTGCCTACAAACCACTTGCCAGTACAGTGTACAACGTAAATAAACTGAACAAAGTAAATGTAGAAAGTGGCCACAGAATGGAGAGAAGTCAAGTAGTACTTTATTTCAGAAGTGAGAGGTAATCCACAGGAAGCAGCCAAACCATTTAGGGATGATGAAGAAGGCAACAGAATTTAGCTTACCAATTCGGAATGAATACCTTCAGTTAATGAATGAAGAAAATATTGACACAGAACCAAAGTATGAAAACTTCACGAGAAGTGTAAACTAAGGAAGAGTAAACTACGAAACAACAGCAGCAAGCTCTCAGGGAGTGCAAAGGAACCTCAAAAGAAAAGAAGAAACATGATTGTAAGGACAAGGAGAGAACACATCGAAGCAGCTGAACCAAAGAAATGTATCAGCAAGACGAAAAATTAAGTTATCCTAAAGTTTAACATGAACAGAAATGCAGAAAACTTACGGAATGAAGAAAGTTTGAAAGCAACTAAGCAGAGGCTAGAAATAGGAAGAAACCAAACGTTTGTTGTGTGAGTCTCTAATGGAGGAGTAATGAACAACAGAAAATAGCAGCAGTACCATGGTCGAAGAGTTAGGTCAGGAGAGAGAAAGAGTAGACACATTCATCTTCGTTACACTGGATGAAGTAAAGGATGCCCTAGGAGAAAGGGAGAGAAATAACGCTGATCTTATTGAGGATATAGGTGACTTGCATCAAACGAACTGGCAAAGCTATTTATGATGCTAGTGCTGCACCCAGTCATTGGAAAATGCAACAGTTATTCTGCTTCACAAAGTGACATCAATGTCCTAAAGAGCTACTGTCCAGTTAGTCTTCTGCCTGTTGTGTACAAAGTTTTTTTTTTTTTTTAAAGTCCTAAAACACTAAATTACTCCAACATTAGATGCAAACCAGGCATGAGAACAGGAAGGATTCAAACTGGTTACTCTACAGCAGACCATATTCAGGTTGTTAATCAGATGATTGAGGCTTCAGTATAGGAAACCTTTTTGCATGGCATTTATTGATTATGAGAAATCATTCTGTTCAGCTGACACAACTGCAGTGATGAAAGCAATTCGAGGACAAGGTGTAGAAGAAAATTATTAAAGTACTAGAAGGTATATACAGAGATATCACGGCCACATAAAGCTCCGTAAAGACAGCCCGAAAACTCCTATAAAGAAAGACGTTAGGCAAGGAGACATTTTCACCCAAATGATTCAATGCGTGCCTAGGGAACTTTTCCAGAAATTTCGACTGGGATGTCAAAGGAATTAACGTAAACGGGGAGCGATTAAACATTCTTAGATTTGCAGGCGACATAGTCATTTTCAGTGAATCGGGGGGGGGGGGGACTACAGAAAAATAAGTGTCTTTAACAGGAAGAGTCTGGAGGTAGGCTTGAAAATGAATATGAAGATGATGGTTATGCTTAACGGGCAGAGTCGTACCCGTCTAGTAAAAATAGAAGGTGTAGAACTTGTTCAAGAGTGTATATTCTGTACCAAGTGTAGGCAGTTCAGGCAGACCCAGCCCATGACAATTACTTCAAATGCAGAATAGGAATGGGATGGAGGCTTTGCCAAACTAAGTAGCTACATAAAAGATGAGTAATTACCACTGTGATTATGTGTGTCCCTCCTGTTCTAACTTATGGATCGTAAGCGTGGAGACTAAAAATATCCTTGGGACGTAAACTGAGGAGTGTTGAGAGAGGAAGAGAAAGGATTATGGTATAGGTCACATGGAGAGATAAAATGAGAGCTTCATGAAAAACGAAAATGAAGAAAGTAGAAGATATAATCACTAAAAAAAATAAATAAAATAAAATAATGGAATTAGTCAGGTCCCGTCCTTCGTAGAACAGATGAGAGATGGACACCCAGGGTAACCTAATGGCAGCCCAAGGATGGAATGAAAGGAAGACGCAGTTAGGGGATGAGATGGCGAGATGAAATTCAGATTCGCTGGGTATGGAAGGTACAGGTTAACAGTCAATAGTTCACAGTGGACAGAGATAGAACAGAAGTGGACTGACTCTGCTGCTGCTGCTGCTGATGATGATGATGATTACAGTAGGTAATAATAGCAGTGGCAAAATAACAGACCACATAAAAATTAACATAACCGGCAAAAAGATAAAAAATTATCCCCCTAAAATATCACTGATAAAGAGCATAATCCCTGTTGCCAAGCATAACTCAGGCAAAAGAAAAAGGAGCGCAAGTGGACTGCAAACTCTAAGGAAGGAGGATGAAGGTAGAAAGGGAGATATATGCCCAAAAATAAGGAACAAACACAACATTTCCTCTACACACAAAGCATCGGAGCACAGAGGAAGAGGAATAGGGTTAAAGCTGTTGAAAACATGGAATTGAAGCAGAAAGAAAGAATTAAGTGTTTGCACCAGACTGTTTTCATCTCCAAGCACTCATTTTTTGGCCATACAACATTTAAAAGGACCATGGAATGTGGAAAGATCAGTCGAGGTCCAGAGCAGTAACAAGACCATACACATTATATAAAAAAAAGGGAACAAAACACAACAGATTAGAAAGAGTAGCAAGGACAGAGCGCTCTCAAAAGAATGTAAGCGTGAATTAAATGTTCCCCAAAATATGTTACAGCTTGAGGACACGGTTAACATGAAGGAATGAAGGGACAAAGGAGCGTTGAGTGCTTGGCGAATGTACTCAGTAACACTAATGTTAACTTTATTTCACTTGGAGCAATTAAGCGATAGTGCAGTGTTACTTAAGCCTGAGAGAATTACTTAATTCATTAGATGCCAGGCTTGAGCGATCAGTAAATCGAATTAAAACGGTGTAGTTGTCTTCCAATACAACCACACCCATAACGTGAGGTAATTCTGTCCGTGATTTGTTCTTTTTGTGCGTGTGTTTGTTTGCGCCTGACTGGCTGTTACCTAGATCATGCCAAAAAAGGAAAAAAATTGTTGAATGGAAATAGTGATTAATGATTAAGGAGCATCAGAGAGAAACAAGTGATTAAATTTCGGATTTAAAAAAAAAAAAATCGATCATAGATTAAGGGCAAAAATAACTCAGCCAGTTTTGAGCCGAGTTAGTCACACTTGGCGTAATGGTTAAGAGGTAGGATGTGCTGACTGAATTTTGAGAATAATCGGTCGAAGTAACGGCCATAGGGCAAGATCAGATGTGTCAACCGTTAACTCAGTTTTTATTTGATTTAGACTAAACTTACTGGGAGAGTTTAAGGTCAGCCAGAGATAAAAGTGATTATATTCTGAGAAAATCAGATCCAGTGTGCACCAAACTTTGTGGAAGGGTTATTCGTCGAACAAGGATGAAGTGCAGTACTTCGCGTTTGAAAACAATTGGTCAGAGATCAAGTTCCCAAGGCAAGGCCAAAAGTTCGTCCTTGTGCCGATGGTTGGGGGTTTGTGTTGCACTTTGTGATACTCCTTGTTTCAATTTGAAGTGAATACGATTCCTGTTGTTTCCTCTAGGTATGTCAAGCAGGTACTTGTGAAGTAATTTGTTTTGAACCTTAAATAATGAGCCTAAGTTAGTGGAAGTGTGATCTTTTTGAATGAGTATATCTGATAGTTTCTTGGACTTTCCTGCCCCTTTCCCCCTTTGGAGAGTTGGGCTCTTTCCCTCTCCATGTATAGCAAGGGAAGCTGAAATACGGTGATGGTGGTAATTATGATGGAGATAGTGACTCCAATATTAATGATGACTTTGCTGATAGCTGTAGTAAATGGTGACGTTGGTGATGATAATGATGATAAAGATGATGCAATCTTTGACAGTGATAGTCAAGTCTGAGGATTCACATGACATATGTAATAATTAAAGAACTGGCAGCGTTAAAAGAATATCCATTAGGGCCAGGCTTTCAACACATTCATAGAGTCTCGTGTAACAATAATAAAAAGACATCTGAAGAGTGAGTAGCAATAGCATTCATGAGTATCCCAACATATTCATTTACACTGCCAACACACTACGTATCTGAGCAGGGTGTCTGGCAGTGTGTGCACAGACTGGGTACAAAGTTGCTTCTAGAACGTAGAGTACATGCAGAGAGCGTGTGGTAGGAACAGGAAGTGTTCAAGTGTTTTGTGATATGGTGGAGCCTGCAAAGAATTATTTCTAGAGCAAGAAATGCTTTTAAGAGTGTCTCAGAGGAGTGTTGTTGTTGCTCACCCCCGGTTGTGTCTGGCCAAGCAGACCCACCGACGGCAGGTAAGCAATCGTCCCAATGGGGGTCACCACATAGGTTCCCTACACTAGCAGTGTGTCTGAGTCTTAGTGTGGCAAACGCTGTGCAGTGCTAATTAATGTGCGTAATGCGGTGTGGACCTGTGGTACAAGTGGGGTACATGCCATCTTTGACTCCACCCAACCCATATCCAAGCTGACAGAAGAGGAGAACTGGGTGATGTCCTGATCAAAGACTAGCTAGGTGAATTCAGACAATTCTCTTTCAAGATACCCCTGACGAGCGGATGTCAGGAGGGAGTGCTTTAGTACAGTGTTCCGATCGAGGCGTTGTGTTGCCTTGCACGTGAAATTGGTATGAAGGTGTTCGCCATTATAAGGCTTGGAGTGTCTGGAGATGTGACGTTGTTGAAGAGAATCTGGTATTGTTTGTGTGGTGATTGTTTATGTGCTGATTGTTTTGAGTGGCTCTGTCATAAAAAAAAAAAAAAACAGGGGTGTTGTGCCTCTCATGTTAAGACATTCTCTAACAGTGAGGATTTTAACTAGAAAGTGTAAGTGAGCTGCGGGAGTAGTTGTGGTTCAGGCAGTGATGGTATGCAGGGGGTTCATTTGTATTGTCTGTATGCTATTTCACTGGGTGTTGGATGCGGTAAGAGCACATGGAAAAGGACAGGTACAGACCATCACTGATCTATGATATTTCCAGTAGAGTAGGGAGGCTTTTTTTTCAAAGACTGTCTCTGTAATTGTCCTGAATGTGTTGAAGCTGGGTTGCACCGCCTCTTGTTTGCAGTCCCTGAGGATGAACCCAGTGTCTTAAGTCATTCAAAGGATATTAGTGGACGGGGTGTATGGCACAGGTATATTGTTAAGTGTGCTGTTAGGGGAGCACCTCTGCTCATGACAGTTGTCGGTGATGAGTGTTGTGGTGGATCTGGCTGGAGTGATCATCAGTGTGCTGTCCTCGACCCATGCCTGAAGTTTAAGGCAGTCTTGTTTCAGTGTGCAAGCAGTGTCGCTGAGATGGTGTGTGGCTGTTGAGGTAATGCCATCTGTATATGAAGCAAAGTTTGTGAGTGGCTGGGGTGTAGGAATCTCATATAGGTATAGGGTGAAAAGTGTAGATGAAAGAACGGCGTCCTGTGGAACTCCGCAGGGAAGTTTCATGTTCAAAAAGACTTGCTGTGGAATGTAACTTGTACTTCTCTACTACCTAAGTACTAGGTTTTCCAGTGTTTGGTGCTGGCAGGAGCGTATAATTTGTGGGTGTGTGGGTATATGTTGGAATGTGCGTGCAATTTCTAAAGTATAAAGTTTTTGCAGAAAGTGATTTGGAGGAACATAGTCTGAGTGTATATAATTTTATGTTGAAATATTAATAGACTTTCTGCATAGGGATTTCTCGAATATAGTATCTCAGAAGAGGATAAATTGTGTGAGTGTGTGTAGCTGTATGTGGTACAGTACACCTGCAAACACATAAACCTGCTACACGTCGAGTGGCTGGTTGGCGATACGTGGTAACCTGAGGTAGTAAAGCGCGTTATTCCGTGAATGAACTTCCTCACCTGTAACGGTGATCCTGGCTGGCTGATGTATCGTATGGTGTAGTTATTATGGAAAATGAGAATAATCGTCGACAAATCTGCATGCACTTTTATTTTTAATAATTATTTGTACTAGTGTTACTCACAAGCTGTTTTTCTGAAAGGTGTGATAGAATTTTATTGGAAAGAAAACATACCAGATTTGGCAGAGTCTTACTTCCAGGCTTCCCACACGATATCGTAAGGCCAGCTTGGATATAATATTTGGCCATTGGAATTTTAGAAGTCTAAATGAAAATGTCCTTCATAATATGTAGATTAATACATTCTCATTGTTAAAGCAACAGCTGCAGTAATATAACGAAGGCAACAAACCGAAATAAAACAGTGACAATAGTTTACCACCCTGCTTTGCCACCTCCACCATAGCAGGTCAAAGGCCAGTCGAGTCAAGGTGACCAACTCCTCCATGCCATATCACCTAGACATACGATACATTTCCTTATTAAAACTACAGTTATAAGTTACCGACATCAATATGTTTCCCAAAACACAGAGAATGTTACAGTGAGGTGTAAGGCTAGCAGACCAAACCTTCTATAAATGCACAACATCTCCATGCAGTATTACTATCGTTACTTCTCCGTCCCACACAGCCTCCAACAGCAGTAGTTCAGTATGGGAAGGACGTTGCCCAGTGAGTTGTTCTTCCTATGGTCAGTCTCTCGCTGTGCACCAAGGAGACCAGCCCAGGCGCTGTAAACAAACACTGGCTTCTCAAGTTCGCTGTTTTTAATTACCAAGGAATAACACTTAATGCTTGCCAACTACACTTCACTGTTTTCACAAGCACTGAAGCTATACAGTCTTCACTAACTGCACTGACACTGAACTGACACTGGACTGACACTGAACTAAACTCAAACTGAACTGAAAACTCCTTTATTCCCTTCCCCATCCTTATATAAACTTCCCATATACTAGAATGACCTACTACATTGTAAAGCAACAGAGTTTTCTTACACTGTATAACACTCTAAATTATTTAGCTTACAAATTGAGAACAATTACATGGTTTAACAATCACATAAATAAAACATTATAGAGAAAAAGGGCACACAAACTACAAAATACTTCCACTCACAAATACCAGGCTACCTGGCAACTCAGACACGTAACCAAACAACGAGAATTACTGAGAACCTTCCAATACTACCTAACCAGCAAATCCGCTTCTCAACACCATTACAGCCTGTTTGATATGCAACTGGGTGTATTTGGTGGAAAGTAATATCCGTGATTCTCCAAACGATAAAATATAAACACTAACTAATTTTACATATGTCGGATGAAAGCTGTACAAAGACAAAACAAAAGTTATTGTTTTATCAGGCCGCAACTTATTCACATGAAAACACGTCGGACTAAAATAGATTCGACTCATGATTCCTATGCACATGGGATATCTTTAGTTAGCGGAACAAAATTACCATATCCATTGATATTACTCCCATTCATATTTGTAAAGCATCAGAATCATCATCAATAACGCCAGCTGCCGAACGCTACATCAACCAGTCTGCACCCTCATTACCTCAGTTCACACTCATCATAAACTCATTCATCTACCGTCATGCTTTCCACTCTTGGTAATAAAGGTGTTATTATCTCTTAATCATGTTATATATGCTACTAGATGGATTCTTAAGGATACATGCTTAACACAGGCAATTATTGTGATATATATACCTTCCCTGATATTCAGTATGGTGGGGACAATGAGACATCCTTTAAATACACAAATTAAAATGTAAATGGTCATCATCCTTGCTTCTTGAGTGACACAAGGAACAGACCATGATAGGGTTTGTATAATTATGGTTATGTAAACTATCATGGGTTTATAGCAAGGGTTAGTGGCAAAAGACTGTGCGTTAGGGTTTCAGGACGTCGTAGTGGTGGAAGGTTTTTAAGAAGGGTAAGCATGAGAGATCACCAGCGTGGAGTGTGGGAGAGAAGGGTGATAAAGTGCGAGTGATGTGACTATTATGGTATTATGCTATGATATCGCAGTTGCTACGGTGTGTTTCCATTGTGAGAAAAACAAATGATAATGAAGGTATAATTTTGCTCCCTGGTATTTCTCACCTTACTGATCCATGTAGACAGAACACACATACTATACACACCAGTTAAAAATATTAATGGTCATGTACCTTAGATACAACAAAAACATGTGACGCGTCATTCACAGAGGACGGAACAATCACTGAAGCAGGCAGGCAGAGGGAGGAAATAATTTATAACAGCAAATTGATAAATGGGGTAAATGTGAGGTGTTAATCCGGATGTCTGACAATTAGGCAGTTGGCGTTGTTCATGATGATTCTGATGCTTTACAAATGTGAATAGGAGTACATCAATGGATATGGTAAATTTGTTCACCAATAGCTAAGGATATAATGAACCACGTGCATGGGAACCTTATCGCCAATATATTTTAGTGCGACAGGTTTTAAGGTGAAGGGTTGCTGGTTGATGAAACACTAGTTTTGTCCTTACATATATTTCATCTGACACATGTCTGTAAACGTAATGACGCAGTGTTTATATTTTATCGTTTGGAGAATCACTGATATTATTTTCCACCACATATTCCCTGTTGCATATTAGACAGGCTGTAATAGTAAAACTGTATGGAGATGTATTTCTTTTTCAGAGGGCACAAGCAGGGTTTTGGTCTGCCAGCCCTACACCTCACAGTAACATTCTCTGTATTATGGGAGACATAATGAAGTCGCTAACTACTGAATTTAGTTTAAGTGTATCGATTGTTTAAGTGATATGGCATGGAACAGTTGGTAACCCTGACTCGACCGGCCTTCTACCTGTTTTGGTTGAGGTGGCAAAGTAGGATGATAAACTTTCGTCACTGTTTTATTTCAGTCAGTCACCTTCATTATATTATGGCAGCCGTTGCTTTAACAGAAAGAATGTATTAATCTACACAATACTGTGAAGGACATTTTCGTTAAGACCTCTGAAATCCAATGACCAAATATTATATTCATGCTGGCCTTACGATATCATATGGTAAGCCTGGAAGTGTGATGCTGCCAAATCTGGTATGTTTTCTTTCCAACATAATTATATCACACTAAAATTATACCACACATTCAAGGGGGAAAAAAAAAGCCTGTGAGAAACACTAGTACAAATAATTATTTAACATTAATGTGCATACTTATAAATTTTGTCAACGATTATTATCTTTCTCCATAACAACTACACCACAAAATACAGCAGACAATCAGGATCACCGTTACGAGTGATGAAGTTTATTTATTGAATTCTCCGCTTTGCTCCGGCAGGTTACCAGGTGTTGTCAACCAGCCACTTGATGTGTAGCAGGTTCATGTGTCCGCGGGTGTAGCTGTCTCATGCACGACTGGAGAGTGCGTGAGACTCATGGAGGTAAAATAAGAAAAATAAAATGATTTTAGTTGAGGGGATAGAATCAAGACGCCCATTTCGGGTGTTTTAATGACACGACATTCATAAATTGCATATCTTGTGCTTTACTGCCAGACCAAACTCAAGAATGTTGAGGCCCAGCAGTGTAATTATGGTGATGATGATGATGATGATGGTTGCAATGAAAATAACAATGATGCTGCAACAGTGCTAAAGTTTGTATTAGCGGTAAAGCTTACGATGACAATGATGATGACATTATTGATGCCAGGAACCCTAATGATGATCAAACAGCACTCATAAGGGAAGTTATGGTGATCTTCTTACTCTACACAGATCGGCATTGTGGGAAGGACAGGCGTCGGAAAATCGTCACTAACTCTGGCGCTTTTCCGGGTGATTGAGGCGGCAGGGGGAAGCATCACACTGGACGACCGAGATATTGCCTCGGTTGGCCTTCACCACCTCCGAAGCCGCATCACCATCATCCCACAGGTCAGTCCAGGGCAAATTACCTTATATCCTAACACGTTTGGGGAGGATGGCTTGGGTTGGGTTTGTTTTGGTTGCCTTACAGTAGCTGAGTTGTATTACTGGACTAGTTTCAAGTGAAACTGGTTGTAATGGGTTCAGTTAGCCTGAGTTTGATTTAGTTGGACGGAGCTGAGTTTGATTTACATGGTTTGATCGGATGAGGAGGGTTTCACTTGCTTGGCTTAAGGGTATGCTAAATTAGGCTGCCTCACTTCAGCTTATAATAGCTCAAGATACGTTAAATTAAGATTATTATTATTATTATTATTTCTTTCAGGGGAGAAGCAACCAAACACTAGAAGCCGGCAAGATTGTTTCCTCCAAGAGAAAATAAAAGCAATATAATAGAGAACCAGATTCAATTTCCATTCATTTCGAGATACCTAGACACACTGTGTTTAAAAGCCTGGAAGTCATGGGCAGTAGCAAAAACAGACAGAGGAAGACAGTTCCACAGTTGTCCTGTTGGATGCCTTAATGACTTGACGTAACGGTTAACTCCTGCATTAGAGAGCTGGACAGAAAATGGATGAGAGCTTGGTGCTAGACAGTTGCTATGCACCGGCTTTAGTGCTGGAGGGATGCGAGCAGACAGTGCAAAGAAGCACTGACCACTGAAGTAACGATAACAAAGAGATAAAGCCGCAACAGTGCAGCAAAGAGACAGAGGTTGAAGGGAACCCATAAGAGGAGGAGAGTTTATAAGATGAGAAACCCTTGACCCCATCTTGTTGAGAATATCTGTATGTGGGGAGCCTCCCCACAAATGAAAGTTGTAACTACACAAGGGCGAATATCACCTCTGTATAAGTAAAAAACTGTGCAAGGGTAAAGAAGACACAGAGTCGGCTTATCGCATGTAATCTCTTGGAAGCAGATTTTACAAGAGAGGTGATATGATCTTTCCAAGATAAATCCTGAGAGAATGAAATACCAAGTATGTTCAAAGATGATGCAGGTTTGAGTTGGGTACTGTAAAAAAAAAAAAATAAAGAATACCCCTGTGGCTTTTGACTGGTTGAAAAGTGTAAGAAGTGGGATTTTGATGCATTAAAAACAATAAGATTACTTTTACTTCAATCAGAGATATGAGTCAAGTCAGACATTAGGTGTGCCATACCCTCATCCCTTGTGTGTTGAAGTAACTGCTGAGATGGACGCTGCAGGAAGCGGATGGAAAGGTGAAGGGTGGAGTCATCAATGTGTGAGTGGAGAAAGTTAGATGATTAGCTTAGAAGGTCACTGATGAAGAGAATTGGTGGCAGGACAGAAACCTGAGGAACACCACTATTGATAGCCCTAGAAGAAGTAGGCTGGGCATCTACAACAGCGGCTATAGAGCGACCAGAACGGAAGATGGAAATAAAGGCGAAGATAGAAGGATAAAAATCGTAAGAGGGCAGTTTAGAAATAAGATTTATGCCAGATCTGATCGAAAGCCTTTGAGATGCCAGGAGCAATGGCAAAGATTCCGCCAAACTCCCGAAAAGTGGATGACCAGGAGTCTGAAAGGAAGGTAAGAAAATCGCTAGCAGAGCGTCAATGGCGGAAACCGTACTGAAGATTGGAAAGAAGGTTATGGTATGAAACATGCTTTAGTTTTTTTTAAGAACATATTTTAAAACTTTATAAATACAGGATGTTAAATCAATTGGGCAATAGGTGGACGGCTGGGAATGGTCACCTTTCACTGAGACAGGATGAATGAGAGTAAATTTTCAGCTAGAAGGAAAGGTACAAGTTGACAGACAAAGGTGAAAGAGTTAACTCAGGCAGGATGTAAGCGCAAAAGCACAGTTCTTGAGGCACTCAGGAGGGGCCCCACTAGGCCCACATGCCTTGTTGGGACTGAGGCTAGTAATGGCAGAAAGTACATCTGCAGGAGAAATTTTAATGTCAGCCATGAGTAAGTCAGATGGGGAAACGATGGAGGAACAGTGTGGGAATCATCTAAGGTGGACTTGGAAGAGAAAGTCTGAGCAAAGAGTTCTGTTTTATAATTAGAAGAAACAGCTACGGATCCATCAGAGCAGAAAAGAGGAGGGAAGGATGATGAAGTAAAGTTGCTAGAAAGGTTTTTGGCAAGGTGCCCGAATTAGCGGGAAGAATTTGTGTCAAAGTTCAGAGCATTTAGTAAGAATGAAATTATTTTTAGCAGAGCAAAGGACAGACTTAGCACAGTTCCGGGCAGGGACATAAAAGAGATGAGATTCAGGGGTAGGTTAATCCTGGTATCTTTTGAAGGCCTCTTTGCTGTGGATAGCATTAGAACAAGCATCTTTAAACCAAGTTTTTTTTTCTTTTGCATTAGTCAGAGGATAAGAGATGGGAATGTATGCTTCCATGCCCAAGGGAATGGCCTCCGTAATGCATGAGGCACACTCAGATGGCTCTCGGTCATGGAAGCAATACTTATTCTACGGAAAATCAAAGAAGTACTGCCCTGAGGGCCTCCCAATCAGCAGCTCCAAATTGCTACAGTCAGTGCTTCTTAGGATGGTCCATAGGCCTCACTGGAGCGATAGGACAGGTTAAAGTGATAAGTTGTGATCGAAGGGGCCCAATGGATTGAAAAGCTTAACAGCATAAGCAGAAGGATTAGTTGTAAGGAAAAGATCAGTTAATTTGGAATTCTCTCCTAGGTGCTCAGGGATGTGGGTAGGGTGCTGGACAAGCTGCACTAGGTCATTAAGTATGGAAAAGATGTAGGCTTGTTCACCAGGTGGATCAGTGAAAGGAGAAGAGAGCCAAAGGTAATGGTGAACACTGAAAATACCTTGAATGGAAATTTCAACGAACTGTGGAAATTGATGGGATGTGTTCCATCACAGGAGTAAGAGTCAAATATTTTTCATGGTCAGTAGAATTAAGGGATATATACACAGCACAGATATATTTATTCAGAGAATGACAGGATAGCCAAAGCGAGAGAGTAGAGAATTCAGAATATTCAAGTTCAGGAACAAGATATTTTACTGTGCATATACACAAGAGCCACCTTTGGCTTTCAAATGAGTATAAAGAACGTAGGAGGATACAGAAAAATGTTTGCTATCAGTTGCCTCGGACAGCTGAGTCTCAGTAAGGATGAGGTAAGGTTTAGAGGAGGAAAGGTGGTGTTCAACAGAGACAAAATTAGAGGAATGGCCACAAATTTTGCAAAAATGATCAAGAAGTGAGTCAGACAGTGGTTCCACGCCCGTCTCTTGGCCGTCACCGGGAGGGGGGCGGATGGTGGGAGCTTTTATGTCCTCCTCCCCCGGGCACTCCTAGACTGAACGTTTGGATGCCATTTTTGCTGATTTTGGAGCAGGAAGTGTTGTGTGTAATGTGCATGTAGTTTGATGTGTACAGTAAGAAGATACTGTATAGGAGAGTATGGTGGCGTACTCTCTGAGTTACTGAAACACTGAAAAAGTTCAGCAAAGGGGGATGGTCAGAAGCTAGTCCAGAAGGCTCATTAAACGGGAGCTACAGCTCTCCTCGTCATCAGCTTTCCGTTCCTTAGTACTAAATGCTCTGAACTCGCCAGCTCGAAATCTTCCCATTTCTTCTAGCACCTTGCCAAAAATCTTTCTAACAACTTTACCTCACCATCCTTCCCTCCTGTTTTCCACTCTGATGGTGCTGTAGCTATTTCTCCTACTTATGAAGCAGAACCCTCTGCTCAGACTTTCTTCTCCAGTTCCACCTTAGATGATTCCCACACTGTTCCCCCATCGTTTCCCCCCTCTGACTTTCTCATGGCTGACATTAAAATTTCTTCAGTTGATGTATTTTCTGCCATCATTGGCCTCAGTACTAACAAGACATATGGGCCTAGTGGGGTCCCTCCTGTGCTTAATCTTTGCCTAAGTAAACTTCGCCTTTGTCTGTCAACTTGTACCTTTCCTTCTTGCTGGACGTTTGCTCTCATTCACCCTGTCCCAAAAAAGGGTGACCATTCTTATCCCTCTAACTATTTACCAAGTGCTTTAACATCCTGTCCTTCGAAAGTTTTCGAGTCTACTCTTAACAAAACAATTTTAAAGCATCTTTCCTATCACAACCTTCATTCTGACTGTCAATATGGGTTCCGCCAGGGACGCCCCACTGGCGATCTTCTCAGCTACCTTTCAGACTCCTGGCCATCCTCCTTTCGGGACTTTAGAGAAAACTTTGCCATTGCACTTGATATCTTAAAGACTTTCGATCGAGTCTGACATAAATCTTTAATTTCCAAACTGCCCTCGTACTGATTCTCTCCTATCTGTGCCTTCTTCTCTAGCTTCCTTTCTGGTCGCTCTACAGCTGCTGATGCAGATGGCCGCCGTTCTTCTAGAGCTGTCAATAGCTGTGTTCCTCAGGGCTCTGTCCTATCATCAGCTTTCTTCCTTTTATTCATCATTGACCTACTAAGCTGTGTACAGTTAACCCTGTCCTCTCATACACTGATGACTTCACCTTTCACTTTTCAATTCGCTTCCAGCAGCGTCCATCTCAACAGTTACTTCAACAAACAAGGGCTGAGGCTATGGCACATCTAATGTCTGACTTGGTTCATATCTCTGACTGGGGTAAAAATAATCTTGTTATTTTCAATGAAACAAAGACTCAGTTTTACACCTATCAACCTGTCAAAATCTTCCACAGGAGTACCCACTAATGTTTGATAATATCCAGCTCAATCCTGCGTCATCATTGAAAATGCTTGGGGTTTCATTCATGCGGGACTTATCTTGGAAAGATCATATTATCTCTTGTAAAATCTGCTTCCAAGAGATTACGTGTGCTAAGCCGACTCTTTACCTTCTTTTCCCCAGCTCAGTTGTTGAATTTGTACATGGGTTTTATTCGCCCCTGTGTATAGTGCAACTGTCATGTGTCGGGAGGCTCCCCACATACAGCTCTTCTCAATAGGGTGGAGTCAAAGATTTTTTGGCTCATTAACTCTCCTCCTCTTACTGGCTCCCTTCAACCTCTGTCTCTTCGCCGCACTGTTGCATCTTTATCTCCTTTCTATCGCTACTTCAATTGTCACTGCTCCTCTGAGCTGTCTGCTTGCATCCCTCCACCTCTATGACTGGCGCGTAGCACCCATCTAGCAACAAACTCTCATCCCCCTTCTGTCCAGCTGTCTAATGTATGAGGTAACCATTACTCCCAGTCCTTTAAGTATGCAACAGGTCAACTCTGGAACTGTCTCCCTCTGTCTGTATTTCCTACTTCCTATGATCTCCAGTCTTTCAAATGCAGTGTGTCCAGGCATCTCGAAATGAACGGATCTCGAATTTGGTTCTCTTTTGTATTGTTTTTGTTTTTTCTTGGAAGGAACGGTTTGTGGGCTCTTTGCCTTTGGTTCCTTCTTTC
>JAGKTI010000698.1:0-13202 GCA_018397915.1 Birgus latro | reverse complement strand
CTCTCTCTCTCTCTCTCTCTCTCTCTCTCTCTCTCTCTCTCTCTCTCCTGTAACATCAGTCGATTTGGCGGTATTTCCGAGGTGGATGGAAAGCTGGTGATAGGGAGAACTGGAGCTCCCATTTCACCAGCCCTCAGGACCCGTTTCTGACCATTTCTCTTTGTTGAACATTTTCTGTGTTTTCATTAACACCGTACCCTGATATCCAGCATACTCTCATAAACCTCCACCATCAGCTGTCTGCACCACACTACATGCACATTTGATATCACACCTATTTTCATCCCGCCTTCCCCCTTACCAATGGCCGCTGCTGGCATTAAGAGCAAATTCGGTGGTACTTCGGATTGCCACCACCGGCAGGGTACTGTTGGCGGCACAGGGCTTTCCCGGCCGTCAGCAGGCTACAGTGCCGGGAGTGTTTACAGCCACAGATTGGACTCGTCGGAGTAGAGATGCAGGTTCGGCTTTACTAACGCCCGTGGTCTTAGTACCAATCTATATTCTGTTCATTTCACCCTCCAGTCTGTATCCCCTCTAGCTCTATTCCTCACAGAAACCAAAGCTTCAACTCTACTGACTTTTCCCCATTTAGTTTTTCTGGTTACCACCTCCTCACAAACTTTCGTAGCAAAGGTGGCACTTGTTGTGATATCAGATCTGAATATGCAGTTGACACTATCTTGAACCTGACCTTTAGTAACTTTGATTACTCATTATACAAACTAAACTAACTAAATCTAACCTAATATATCTGTATAGTTTTTCACTCCCCTAATGCTTTTTCAAAACCCAGCGTATCTGACTCCATATCCACACAGTTCACCAGCCTTAACCTCACCCATACCACTGAAATTATCGTTTTGGGTGATTTTAACGTCCATAATGTAGAAGGGATGCGGATGTGGTAGAAAGCGTTAGAAGAAATACACTGAGGTGGTTTGGCCATGTGGAGAAGATGGAGATTGAGAGACTAACGAGGAGAGTGTATGTGAATGAGTTGGAGGGGGGGGGAGAAGGAGGGGGAAGCTGAGGATGAGATGAAGGGATGGAGTGGAGAGGTACAGTACATGAGAGAGGGGTGTGTGAGCTAGGGGGACGACATTGAAATTCCGGGGGACAGAGAGACATGGAGGCGATTTGTTTGTGGCCACTCCTTACGGGATTGAGGCGTCTGGCAATTGATAGATAGAATGGTGAATGTTATAGCATTCTGCCGGCACTGACGATACTGGTCTAAAATGCGAGCTGTTTGTAGAATTGTTTAATCTAACGCAGATGGTTAAACTACCAACCAGAATACCAGATTATTTTGACCATAGTGCCTGTCTCTGGGACCTATTCCTGACAAAAATATCAGTACAGGATAGAGCTACTGTCACCACTTGGATCTTCCGACCATTGTCTCATCAATGCTTCATCAATCAGTTGCCCCAAACCTCCACGTTCTGAACGAGTCAGAGTGCCCAGGTGGCCCTTTGAAAGAGCAGACTGGGATGGATTTAGAAATTATCTTGCTAATATTCCATGCCAGTCTTTTTTTTTCACCGATATCAATTCTACCGAGTCCCACATTAATGACTTAACACAAGCTGGTATGGAACTATTCATAACAAGTCAACAATTTACTAAAAAAAAAAAAAAAATCAGACCCCCTAAAATGGTTTGGCAGCAAATTTGTCAGAGCAACGACCCAAAAGCCCCCAGCATATAACTCTTACTTAAACGAAATCGAATCTCTCAGTCAATTTAGAATTGCTACAAACCACGCAAAAGCAGAAATAAATCTCGCCAGATCAAACTGTCTTCACAACCAAGCATCCAGACTATTAAATAATCCTGGATAATGACAATAGAATATTACGGCCAACTCTCATTTCTTTCAATAATATCTTTAACAAGTCATCACCCAACTCACCCACTAAATCGTCAGACGGAAACACTATAAACTAGAGGGGCACTCACTGGAGAGCATCCCTCCGATAAGGGAAACGTAATTTCCAAACCACTCTTCATAACGGATTAGGTTTTCTCATCAGTGATTAGGGTTTCGCAAAAACTGATGTCCAGTGTCGTATGCGCTGAGTGCCCTTTTAGCTGCTGTGTTGAAAGTATTGCACGTTATCTCAAGTATTGTGGCATTTATCAACAACATTTTATGAAATACATGTGTCAGGGAGATAGCTGGATGTCTTATCGACCTATAGGTAATTACAGGTCGATATATAGATAATATAAATAAATACTGTATATACGTGTATGTTACAGGCAGATTGTGGTATCAGTCATTTCGTGAATTAAGGTTAGTTTAGTTTAGGTTTATTTAGGCTAAATTGTTCTAGGATAAGGTTAGGTTAGGTTAGTTTAGGTTTGGTTAGGTTAGATTAATTTTGGCTAAAGAGAGAAGAGAAAGGTAACTTCCTGCATAAAGTCACTCCGTGCATATGACACCGGATCCAGGATCTGTAATGCGATCCGGATCGGTCCCAAAAGTTGACCGATTGTTCCCTGGGACATGGGTTATCTACCCACCAAATTTGGTACAAATTTCTTTTAGTTTTTGAGGAATCCTGTTAACAGACAGACAAACAAACAAATTAATCAATTATTCCCTGGGACATGGGCTATCCACCCACCAAATTTGATCCAAATTTCTCTTTAGATTTTGAGTAATCCTGCTAACAAACAAATAAAAAAACAAACAAACAAACAGGGGTGAAAACTTACTCTGCTTGTCCAAGAGAATGACCCGCGTCGACAAGCAAACATTCTTCTCAGTACTTTTGCCAGAGATTCTACCATAGACGAAGCCAGCCAGAACATTCCTGTACTAGAACTTGACCTTCCCGAAAGTGTCTGCTACAGATACAATCTCGTACGTAAAATCTATCCTAGAGAATTTACCAACCAACAAAGCCCTAGATCCAGATGGAATTCCTCCAATCGCTTTGAAAAAGCATTCCTCAGAACTTGCTCCCGTTCTAACTAAATTATTCAGACAATGCATACGTAATTCCCCATTCTGTAATTCTTGGAAAGAAGCGGATATCCATTGAATTTTTAAGACAGAAAGTTCCTGTGACCCCTCTGATAACAGACTACTAGCAATCACATTTCTCATAGTAAAGTATTGAGACTTATTAATAAGCACATTGTTAAACATCTTCAATCGAACAACTTAATTAGTGACAGACAGTTTGGCTTTCGCCACGAAAGATCCACTGTTGATACTAAATGTCATGACCCATTCCATTCCTCAGTCAATTGACCAGCATGGAGAAACCCATACAGTAACCCTTGAATGATTCTAAAGCTTTTGACACAGTGTGACACCGTTCCTTGTTATCCAAACTCCATTGCTGCTGCTTATCATCTCATTTCCTTATATCTCAGCAACAATAAGATAAAAGTTGCCACTCAGTTGATGCCAGCGAGCCGTAACGATCAGTCCTGGCCTCGGCCCTTTTCCTATTTCATATTTATGATCTCTTGTCTAACACACCCATAATCCCATTCACTCATATGCAGATGACTCAATGTTTCACAGTTCCTTTACACTCAAACACCCATTCACAAAATCTGATGTCTCTAACGCACAACTCAGTACAGCAACCTCCATAAATCAAGATTTATCTATCTAAGTTAATTGAATGAGGACAAAATAACTTTCTCATTTACTGCTGGGAAAACCAGGTAACTCATAGACAGATGTTGCCTGATTCCTATAGTACCTTCAAGTCAAACAATTTTCCTGTCTCAAAAAGTACTGAAATTCTCGGTGTTTCACCTAACAATACCCTCAGTTAGACCTCTCACGTTAAATTACTTGTTAAAACCGTTTGAAAGAAACGTGGATTATTGTACAGAATCCGTAACTTCTTCACTGACGAGCAGTTAGCTATAATTTACTACAGTCATGTGCGCTTTCAGCTCGAGTGTTACCCACCCTCGTAGAGTGGATGTGCAAAGGCTCCACTGAAACGACTGGACAAAATTAAGAACAAAGCTATACGTATTATTAATAACCCACCAACTACAATGCACTCTCTCCCCTACAAATAAGATGTAATGTGACCTTCCTTGCATTATTTTAGAGATACATTTTTGGCAAATGCTCAGACGAAATTGCATCCGTTGTATCACCCCTCTACGCCTCCCCCCGTGCTACACAAGCATCTGGTAGCGCAGATAACTGGACTGTCACACAGCCATATTGCAGAACTTTTGCCTATCAGAATTTTTTTATTCCCCCAAATGCTTTTCTTTGGAACTCGTCTCTCCGAAATTGTCGTCCCCCTCCCCCCAGTCTTCAACCTGCAGCAGCTCAAGTCCAAATGTTACAGATTTTTTATGAACAGAGGACACCTGTAATCTGATATCTGATTATTATTTTTTTTTCCTTTCCTCTGTTCATCTTCTGTTTAAGAACAAATCCTTACCATACTCATTTTCCTTGTGTCCAAAGTGTGGGTCAGCGTCAGCTAGTGGGCCTAGCTAGAGCTCTGCTGCGGAAGACTCGATTGTTGGTTCTGGATGAGGCCACAGCAGCAGTTGACATCTACACCGATTCTCTCATCCAGCGCACCATCCGAAACGAGTTTCGTGACTGCACTGTGCTCACGATCGCCCATCGCCTCAACACTATCATGGACAGTGACAGGTACTTTGCGTTCATCTTTATACTCTTAAATATAAATAGCATTTTAATTTGCTTTCCACTTACCTGCATGGATTGGGAAAGAAACAATACAGCATCGCATGTGAAGAGAAGTATGATGTTCTCTGCCTTAATGAAGTAGAATTCCCTCCTACGCAGACAATGTGGCCCTCGGACACTTGCAAGAAGATTTAAATATGAATATTTCATAGATGACATTTCAGACCGTCAGGATAAGTGGACCATTTCCTGCCATTTCTCCCATTTATCCCACTTCCCTAGCCTCCAACATTGCGTAAACCAACCACTTAAAGTACATACTTTCTTGCTTGTTCACACATACCCTACAAGTCCAAAAACAGGCTTGATTGCCTCACATGTACCTCAATTACTCAACGGTTGGCAGCACTGATTTAGGTGGAAGTTATCCTTTTCCTGCGGTTCACAGTCCTTCTCAAGGGGGTATTGGAGCCGCCCAGTTTTATGACTGTGTACATACGTGAAGATACTGGGTGTAGTCAAGTTTTTGCTATTTTTCTACGAATGTATTGAAATCCATTCACGACTGAACAGGGTTGGGTGTGTTGTATGTTGGGTGAATGGCCTGACTACAGGTGATATTTATTTACGAAAGTTTGGGTCTTCTGCATTAGCTTTCTTTAGCGCTTATTATTTATGATTTATCAGTAATCCAATAAATAACATGGAATTACAAAGGGAGTGCTTACAGCAGTTTTAAAATAAATGACTACTAGTAAGGAGAGGAACAACAGTAAATCGATATGCCACAGCGCGTTAAAATTTTAAGGGACACTCTGTCAACCTGTTACCAAGTTTTGAAATTATTTGCTAAACTCTGGACTAGATCCTGATGCATGGAAGGCACCAAACACACTGCCCGTTATTAAAAAAAAAAAAAAAAAAAAAGGATGATACGTCTCATGTCAAGTAACCTGACCATCAGCGGCAGGAACACAGGTAGATTCAGGTATGGCATTTAAACCAATATAGAGTTCCAACATGGGTTCATGAAAAGTCGACCATTTATTAAAAATTTTGAGAAGTAAAGATTTCTCACCCGAAAATGGGGCTTAAGTAATTTCTGTAATAGACTTACTCATGAAAAGAACGTTTTGGCTATAGGAAGAAATAGCCTACACGGTGTAGGTGGTGGTATTTTAAAAAAGGCTGAACTATGTTTAAAAGCCTAAAAGCAAAAGTTTATTATCCCCAACATTATTCCATATGGTGAGGATACAGGAATCGCCCCTGTCCGTCCGTCTGTCCGGGCCTGTATCTTGGAAACTACCGGATGAATTGGCCTCATATCATACAGAAAGATAGAGTATGTGTCGTGGTTGAGGCTCGTATATGTAAAATTTCCATAATGTCTGTACTTGACGAGCGATGACCATATAAGGAAAAATCTGTCTTGTGTTATAATTTGAAACGTCTCGCTGGTTTCTCTTCATATCTCACAGAAAGACAGAGTATGAGTCCTAGTTTATGTCCTTATATATGATTTGCCATTTTGTAAGTTTTGTATGAGGTTTTTTTCATATAAGGAAACTAATCCGTAAATGGATGTATCTTGGAAATTACTTGCTGGATCATCTTCACTTCAGAAAGATAATGTACGAGTCTTAGTTTATGACCCTATACAGTATATGAAATTGCCATCCTTATTAGTGCCTCTCTATATATCCTTTACCGCATGGTGGGGATATGTCTTTGCTAAAAGCGTGTTGAAAGTACAG
The DNA here is from genome assembly GCA_018397915.1 of Birgus latro. Taxonomy (NCBI): domain Eukaryota; kingdom Metazoa; phylum Arthropoda; class Malacostraca; order Decapoda; family Coenobitidae; genus Birgus; species Birgus latro. The sequence goes on along the minus strand of JAGKTI010000698.1, from coordinate 6,788 downwards.
TCACGTCATTTACTCTGAAGCTACGTGAAGCATAAGCACACTCACAGCCACCCAAGTGATATATTACTGTGCATTCTCTCGAGCAAGACAGTGGCACTAGTTAACCCAGAGGAAAGTAAAGCACTAACTAAAACTTATTTTAGTACGAAATCACGTATAAATGACAGAGAGCCCCTGGATAAATAAGTAAGCAGACCAAGAGCTGGAATAGCCTTTGAACTCGTAAACTGCTATATATTACGCAAAGTGTCACATTATCTGGAAAAGAACTAATTTTGAATTTGGATTCTTCGTTGTTAAGTGGAAGATCATCCATGAATTCGTTATTTATTATAAAATTGAAAATAATTACCAGGAGCACATCGGGAATGGTACGTCAAACAATAGCTTGTCATTGTCACTCATACGTTTTTGTCGATGTCTGTGTTGACCGTGGTGTTTGAATGCTACATTCATGGGTAATGTGCATATGTATCAAAGTGTACTTACAATTGCAGTTAATAAAACCACCAGAAATACAATACAATACGGTGTTTTTATGCAACTCATGCATAATATATATAAAGAAAATTTGCACAACATGCGGGATTAGCAGAATTGAGTAATGTTGCCTATGGGGAAATACACACTGTTACCGGGTAGTCAAAATGGCCACCTTTTCCACCAGTATAAAGCTATCCCTGGCACAGAACAACTCACACACATACGAGATATTTAACCTTATAGTGGTAAATGAAAAGAAATAATTCATTCATTCATCATCTAGTCCTATGTTGCCATATGAGGAGCGTAAGAGGCCGGGGCTAGGCAAATTTTCCTGACATTTAAAATGAGTGACCAGCCTCACACATCCCTGAGTGGCATTACGAGAGCCATAAACTCAAAACAACTCTTTGGATATAAACCTGCGCCGGCTCAATCCGACAGGAGCGCCTATTTTTTTGTTTTAATAACAGAACAGAGGAAGGAAAAACAAATGAATAAAGAAAAAAGAATAATCCATACCCCAGATTACTGGCGTCCTCCATTAATAAAATATCTGTAACAGTTGGACTTGAACAGCTGTAGGTTGAAGTTTGAGGGAAAACAACTCTGGGGAAGCGAGTTCCAGAGAGATGCAGTTCGGGGAATGAAAGAATTCTGATGGCAGAAGTTCTGCAATATGGCTGTGTGACATTCCAGTCATGAGCGCTGCCAGATGCCCGTGTAGCACGAGGGAAGGCATGGAGAGGTGGCACAATGGACGCAACTTCGTCTGAGCATTTGCCATAAAAATATCTGTAAAATCATTCAAGGGAGGCAACATTCCTTCTTATTGTAGGGGAGGTAGTTTATTTATAACAGCAGGGTTATTAATAAATCAACAGCTTTGTTCTGAATTTTGTCTAGTTGTTTGAATGCAACCTCTCCACATCCATTCCACAAGGGTGAGCAATATTTAAGCTGAAAGCGCACATAACTCTCATAAATTATAGCTAACTGCTCATCAATGAAGAAGTTACGGACTCTGTACAATAATCCAAGTTTCTATGAGGCGGTTTTAGCAAGTGATCTGACATGAGAGGTCCAGCTGAGGGCATTGTTAAGTGAGACGTCGAGAATTTCAATACTTTTGGAGATGGGGATATTAGTAGCATTGAAGGTAATATACGAATCTGGCAATGTCTGTCTATTAGCAAATTGTATATATTTGATTTTACTAGCATTAGATGAGACAAGGTTGTTTTGTCCCCATTCACTGATTGCAGATAAGTCTTGATTTATAGAGATGGCTGTACTGAGTTGAGAGTTAGAGATATTAGACTTTTTAAATGAGTGTCTGAGTGTGAATGAACGGTGAAGTGTTGAGTCATCTGCATATGAATGGATGGGACTGAGGGTGACTGATAAGAGATCATTAATATGAACCAGGAACAGGGTTGGCGCCAGAACTGATCCCTGTGCATGCCGGTGTTAAATGAGTGGAAATTGGAATATACATCATCTACTTTTACTCTTATTTTTCTGTCACTGAGATATGAGGAAAGCAGAAGAACAAAAGACGTTAGTCCACAGCAAGGGAGTTTGGACAGCAGGGAACAATGCCATACTCTGTTGAAAGCCTTGGAAATATCAAGGGCTATTGAATGAGTTTCTCCAAGTAGGTCGATTGATTGATGGATGGTATGAGTCAGGAGACTGAATATGTCAATGGTGGATCTTTCGTGGTGAAAACCATATTATCTATCACTAATTAAGTTGTTGGATTCAAGGTGTTTAACTATGTGCTTATTAATTAAAATTTCAAATACTTTACCAAGAGATGTGACAGCTATTGATCTGTAATCAGAGGGGTCAGAAGAACTTCCTTTTTTTTTGGAATTGGGTGGATATTGGCTTCTTTCCATGAATTAGGGAATGAAGAAGTACGTATACATAGTCTGAATAATTTAGCTAGAACAGAGGCAAGTTCTGGGGAACACTTTTTCAAAACAATTGGAGGAATTCCATCTGTTGGTTGGTAAATTGTCTAGGATGGATTTTACGTATCTTGTCTGTATTTTAAGTGGAACAATTTCGGGAAAGTCAAGTTCTAGTACTGGGACGTTCTGGCTGACTTCCTCTAAGGTAGAATTTCTGGCAAATGTACTGGCAAAGATATTTGCTTTCCCACGCGGGTCATTTGTATTGTTGCCATCTAAAGATTTTAGTAGGGGAATGGATGATGACTTGTTAAAGTTATTACTGAAAGAACTGAGAGCTGATCAGACTATTCTATTGTCATTAGGGTTGTTAAGTAGTTTCGATGCTTGATTTTGAAGAAAGTTTGATTTAGCGAGATTTATTACAGCTTTTGCGTGGTTTCTAGCAGTTTTAAATTGACAGAGTGATTCAGATGTTTTTTTTTTATTTTAAGTAAGAGTTATATGCTAATGACTTTTGGGCTGCTGCTCTGGCACAGTTGTTATCAAACCATTTTGGAGAGTTCGATCTTTTAGTGAACTGTTGACTCGGTATGAACAAATCCACACCAGCTAGTATTAAGTCACTAATGTGGGACTGGGTAGAACTGGCATCACTAGAGAAGAAAGACTACCATGGAATGTCAGCAAGGCAATTTCTAAATCCATCCCAGTTTGCCCTATCAAAGTGCCATCGGGTCACCCTGACAGGTTCAGAATAGGGAGGTTTTGGGGGGCTAACTAATGAGGCTTTGATGAGATTGTGGTCAGAGGATCCAAGTGGTGAAAGTACTTCTATCCTGTATTGATCTGGATTATTTGTCAGGAATAGATCCAAGAGATGGGCATTATGGTCAGGATTATCTGGTATTCTGGTTGGTTGCTTTACCAGCTGGGTGAGATTAAATGATGCTGCAAACAGCTCGCACTCTAGACCAGCAGACATGGCAGAATGCAATAGCCATTCGACATTATGTATGTTAAACTCACCCAAAATGGTAATTTCGGTGCTAAGGGCAAGGTTAAGGTTGCTCAACTGTGTGGATGTGGAGTCAAATACACTGGGTTCTGAAGAAGCACTGGGGGAGTGATAGACTACACAGATATATTTGGTAATATTTAGATAATTTAGTTTTTACAGTGAGTAATCGAAAGTAGTTGAAGTGAAGTTTAAAACAGTGCCAACTGCATATTTAGATGTGATATAACAACAGGTGCCGCCCTCATTACGGAAGTTTGTGGGGAGAGGGTAACCAGGAAAACAAAATGGGGATATTTCGGTGGAGGGACAGATTTGTGGTTCTGTGAGGAACAGAGCCAGAGGGGATATGGACTGTAGGAAAAAATGAACTGAATTCAAAGTGGTACTGAGACCGCGGATATTGGTGAGGGATGAGACCGCACCTACACTTTTCCTCTGACGAGCGTGAAAGGAATCTGCCACAGCCGCTGCCAGCACAGTTGCTTGATGGCGGCCGGGATGACCCTGTGCCGCCAGCCCTACTCTGCCGGTGGTGGTAATCCGAGACACCACCTCGCTTGCTGGTGATAATACAGCGGCCATTGCTAAAGGGAGTGTGAATAGGAGGTGTGATATCTTATGTGCATGTAGTGTGGTGTGGGCAGTTGAAGGCAGAGGTATTAAGAGAGTATGCTGGCCTACTCTCTGTGTAAATGAAGCACTGAAAATGTCCAGCAAAGGGAGATGGTCAGGATCGAGTCCTGAGGGCTGGTGAAACGGGAGCTCCAGCTCTTCTTATCACCAGCTTGCCATCCACCTCAGGAGTACTCCCCCTGTTCGACTGGTGCTACAGTCTATTCCACCAGGCGCCATAATTTGGTTATATGGTTACCACCCAGGGTAGTAAATGGTTTCCTGGTGTACAGGAAAACATTTGGCATAAAAATGGTAGGTGTGTATGATGTCTATATCTGAGAGCGTGACATGGCTGTTTGTTCATTTTTTTCTTGTTATATTTTATGATGAAATATTTTGTTTCATGTTATGCAGGTGCCAAGGACGGTCACTTCCGTTCCCTGCAGTTGTCCCGGCACCTTCCAGATGACAGGTACAGCCATTCAAAACCCACGAGGATCAATAGATTTACCTGTGAAATAAGATTAATTATCGTTCTTCAGTCGTAATGCCGGATGTGGAATTGTAAGACCAAATGCATGAGATGCAAGAGAGGATTGTAAGCATTATGGTGATCCCCCAAGGGCTTTAACACTTAACTCCTCTGACTCGGGGATATTGTGTCACTTACTGTGTACCTAAATACTGGTTCTTCAAATTTTAACCACTTTTACCCTTAACAAATGGTAGACTGATTCACGCCAGACATGAAATTACGCTTATTTACTCTATATGGGCAGTTCCCTAGCACTTTGGGCACATTTAGCACTTCCTGGAAAGTAGCTGAACCTCTTGATGAAAACCAGGTGTTTCGTTATAATAACCAACATGACTGCATAATAATAATCGAACCCAATACATATAACTTCATTATCCTCAAGCTTTTCTTATTGCAGTGAAACGTGGAATAATTATACAGCCATATAGTACGTACTCTGTGCTCTGTGATCGCTCATTAAAACACGTATATTTATTTAAACTAAAAAAATATTTTGATAATTACATACAAATACTTAATAAATTACTCTCAAAGCCGTTCCACAAATACAATAATTTCACTCATATCCCATGTGTTTATAATTTCACTCTTCCCTAACACCAGTAATTCACTCAGAAAGTAAACAGAATCAGCTGACACACGCATATGTTTCCTGTCTGAGCGGTTGCAGGTGACTTAGATGCCTGACGAAGTGTGAAACCTTAAAGAGAGAGAGTGCCACACCGGCCCCCATTAAAACTGGAAGGAACATAATTCAAACAGCAGCGCAAAATGCCAGAAGGTATATATTTTTTCCCCTCCGTACCAGCCCTTCCTGCTCACGTGGTACATTTTTGGGTGGAAGGCTCAAGAGAAGGTAAGTCCATAAAATGATAGAGCTGTCTACAAATAGTCAGTTAACTAGAAATAATTTTTAAATGAAAATAATAACGACTACACCTGATAAGAGCAGAATGGTGGTTAGACAATGGAGAAGCGTCTGAGATATGCCATGTACATTATCTTGCTCCAGGTACAGCAGTTCTCGTACTTAGATAAGCAGTGTATAAACCTGCCATACTGTGCACGCAGAATCCAGGTAACTTGGCCCCATTAGCTCAATTTACACTGTGCCGCAGGAGTTGACATAATTACCATCTTGAGTTCTCGATTCCTGAGATCATTCTAAGACATAAAAACTCTATGGACATTTGTTTTATTCGCAACGATTCTGGTGTTAAGGACGTTTAAATAGGAATGACTGGCAGGAGCACTCGTCGTTGTTTGGGCCAAAAGGCGAACACTCTAATCCTATTTGTTCTGGCTCAATCTTTCTACTACATAAACGACCATGTACCTCTTATGCTTTTGAAGAGGGGTCATATTATAAGAGGTCCAGGGACTTTCTATTTCAGCTTTCACAGACCAACACACATTATTTGTGCGCACTTGTTTACTATTACGGGTGATCTCAAATGACCTCCGACCGGTGACCTCAAATAACCTCGGAGGTCAACGTAAACCTCACATAGCCTACTGTATGTTCGAACTGGAGGTCATGTGAGTCTCCATGCCAATTATTAGGCTGCAGAGGTACCCGGCATTGCCCGGACCAAAAAGGCGAGCACTCTACAGGAGACCTCAAATGACCCGAATCTGAATTTTGACCCCCCACTAAAGCCATCCCTGGGTCACCCTGATTCAGAATATATATGGGTCTGGGGGTCTCTGGCCCATGGTTTGGGGGTGACTGAAGGACAAACAAACAACTCGGCTCTTTTATAAATGCTGACTAGCAGGGGTACCCGGCGTTACCCGGACAAAGAAAAAAAAAATGAACGCTCTAATCCTATTTGTTCTGGCTCAGTCTCTTTGTATTCCAGGAAGACCATGTCCCTCTTCTGCTTTTGAAGAGGGATTATAAGAGGTCCATGAACTTCCTATTTCAGCTTTTGCAGACTAACGTACAGTATTTGTGCGCAATGTTTACTATTACTAGTGACCTCAAATGACCTCGGAGGTCAACCTCACACAGCCTGTGTTCGAACTGGAGATCTTGTGAGTCTCCATGTCAAAAATTGGGCTGCTGAGTCCAGTCGTTACAGCGTGTATTACCGGTGACCTCAAATGACCTCGGGGGTCAACCTCACAAAATCTATGTCCGAACTGAAGGCTATTTGAGTCTCATTGCGAAAAATTTGGCTGCAGGGGTACCGGCGCTGCCCAGGCCAAA
>JAGKTI010000697.1:107507-117650 GCA_018397915.1 Birgus latro | reverse complement strand
TATATATATATATATATATATATATATATATATATATATATATATATATATATATGGAAAATCCTACCAATATGTGCAGTACAGTACCCCTCCTAATTTTGGCAGTGTTCTGAGGTCTTTTGGTTTTTCTTAAACACCAAAGCATACACTGCAACATGCAATTATAATCCCTTATATTAAAAACAAAAAAACTTCCAAATTATGGCAGTGTTCTGCAGTCTTTCAGCTCTTTCTTAGACATCAAAACACACATTGGAATATGCAATATAATCCTAAACACTAAGAAAACAATGAATAAACAACAAAAACCCACAAATACCCTACCTATAATGCACAGTACCCCTGCTAATTTTGGCAGTGTTCTCTGGTCTTTCAGCTGTATTTAGACATCAAAATACAAATGGGAATATCTGATGTAATGCTAGACAGTAAGAAAGCAATCACATAAACAAAAGCCCACAAAAAAAAAAAGAAAAAAATCAATGAAGATGACGGTTGCAGTATTATTAACCCCTTCATTACCAAAATCGATAAGGTTTATGCTTGTAAACCTAGAAAAAGTTCTGGCGAGGAACCGATAATTGTAAGGTTTACGGTGGTAAACCTGATAAGCATAGGGAGGTATAGGAGGGTAGGAGTGTTGGTTTTGGGGTTACTAGAGAGACTTGGGTTGTAAGAACTGGCAACTTGACTCTGACATCATTCTCCTTGTCTTGGCCATGCCATGGCCATATCAGAGTCCATGCCAGGCCATGATTGACATCATTTGGGTATTTTGGATATGATTTATTATTTCAAATGTTTTGGGCATATATATAGACCTATATGGTATGATATAAACAGAAAAAATAGTTGCACTAGGCATATCAGCACGTGGTTACCATGACAACCACCCTCCTAGGCCCCACAACCAACCAGCAGCCAGTTCTCACCCGCAACCCCTCAGTATCCCCCAAGCTGCATGCTGTGACTGTTTTTTTTTTTTTTTGGCTGTTTTTGCGTGATCATGGCGTCATCTGATACTGATGACGAATTTGATACAAAGCTTGCTAGTGAGTTAGATGAGTCTGACGACAATGAAACTCAATCAGACATCAGTGAGTGAGTCAGACGATGATTATATACCAGAAAACGACAGTGATAGCGAGAGTACGAGTGATGCAGATTGTTGCAGAGTCCCTGAGGACCTGCCTTCACCCTCTTGTCGGATCCGTTTGCAGATCAAAGGCCACCTCCACTACCTACACTTCACCTGGACTTTCCCAACGTACATCCTGCAGTGTATCAACGCCACGAGGAGCAACATATGAGCACTGTATACACCTTTTTATGTCTGTAAAGTCTATATTTATAGGAATAATGAAAGTTTAGTAAAGTATATATATCCCAACACGTATACTACTATAGGAAATGTATTTCAAATCATGCACAGTGTACCTCGTGGTCAACATGTATTTGAGAATATAAAAGTAATATAAAATGAAAAACAGCGCACTTATGATAAACGATCACCCCCCACGCACACGCATGAACTTCTGGGAATTCGGTTTGACGGAGGGAGAGCGGGGCAGCTGGGGGTGGGAGGCGCGGTAATGAAGAGGTTAACCCTCTCGGGAATTCAAAAAGTTTCTGAGACAGCAAGAGTGATGGCTGACTCTGTAGCACAAAACATTTTTCAATATGTCCCCAGAAATTGGTTATATTAGTATAAATTGTATACTGTGAAGAGTATGTATGAGGGTGCTAAGGCTGCAGTGCGTGTGGATGGCGAACTGAGCGAATCTTTCCATTTGAAGGTTGGACTGATACAAGGATGTGTCATGTCGCAATGGTTGTTCAATCTGTACACGGATGGGGTTATAAAAGAGATATAAGGTAGGGCAGTGGATGTTGAAGCTGCCCTAGTGAGAGAGAGCAGTGTTTGGAAACTCCCTGTACTGTTGTTTGCAAATGATACTGTGTTGTTGAGTGAAGATGAAGGCGGGCTTTAAGGCTTGGTAGATGAGTTTGGAAGTGTGTGTAAGAAACGGAATCTAAAGGTGAATGTAGAGAAGATTAAAGTGATGGTCTTCGAGAGAAGTGAAGCCAGTGAATGTACAGTGAGATTGGAAGGGGAGGATATGGAGAATGTGAGTGCATTTAAGTACTTGGGTAGTGTGATGAATAAGGATGGAAGTTTGGAGGGTGAAGTGCTTGAAAGGGTGCAGCAGGGAAGGAAGGTTGCTGGTTTGTAGAAAGCAGCGATAAGAAACAGGGAGGTGAGCATAGAAGTGAAAAAGTTGTTACATGACAGTATTGTGATACCAACTCTAACATATGGAAGTAAAGCTTGGACCCTGTTGGAAGGACAGAAGTCAAGAGTGAGAGCAGTGGAAATGAGGTATTTGAGAGGAGCATGTGGAGTCACATGGAGAGACAGACTAACAAATGAGGAAGTGAAGGAGCGTTGTGGTGTGGATGTGGAAATGATAGGAAGCGTTAGGAGAAACACGTTAAGGTGGTTTGGGCATGTGGAGAGGAGAAGAGGGAGGGGGAGGCCGAGGATGAGATGGAGGGATGGAGTGGAGAGGTACATGAGAGAGGGGGGTGTGAGATGGGAGCGAGGTAGTGAAATGGCGGGGAACAGAGAGGCATGGAGGCAATTTGTTTGTGGCCACCCCATGCGGGATTGAGGCGTCTGGCAATAGATAGATAGATAGTATAGTCATCTTCGCTGGTGTTTATACCGTAAGATAGGCTAATGATGACATACAACTGATGAATAAAAGTACAAAAAAAAAATGCATTGAGTATAAACTTGTTGGAGATTAAAAAAAAAAATACCTTCAAATAACTTCCCAACATCCTAGCGCAAAATTTTACCTGCACCGTGCAAGAGCTAAGCATACTTCTAAGTACAAAACTTCATGCGCTTTTTTGTGGTGTTTTTGGAATTCTGAAGTGACCAATAATACAGTACAGTATTCAAATAAATCACAAAAAAACTAAAAAACTCACACAGGCACAGTGGGCAATGCATGGGTGGGGGAGAACTGAGGGAGAGCAAGGGAGATAAGCCGGGCAGTGGTGAGCATGGGAAGGGATGGAGGATAGACAGGATGCCAGGGGACTTTCGCTGCGTGGTGAGGAGGCGGATGAGTGCTTTCGTTCTGCTGGTGGGTTAGGCTCTGTGTTACTCTTCCGAGGCTGGTACGTTCCCACTGATCTGGAACTTTCACCATTCGGTAAGGACCTGTATAGCCATTTTAGCTCAGCCGGAATGTTTCTGGTGATCAGGGTGGCCAAGGGATTTTGACTGTTTTGAAGGAAGTCAAATAGCAATTTTAGCTCAGCTTGTGGGTGACGCTCCGTTTTCCTCGAGCTCTGCCAGTATGTTACTGGTGATCAGGGTGGCCAGAGGATTTCAACCATTCGGCAGGGAGCTGGATAGACATTTTAGCTCAGCTTGTTGGTTACGGTCTATTGCCTGTGCATGGACAGAGTGGCTGGTGAGCCACCCATCGGACTTCTTTTACTCTGTAGGCTGGCCAGCTGCCAAAGCTGGAACTTTTATGTCCAGTTACAGACAAATAAATCCGAATATGGGTATAACAGAGGCAAGGCCGAATGAACGGGTACGGAGCATGGCCGGATACACAGCATCCGGATAATCGAGGGATTACTGTATAATGAAAGCTAGAGTTGTTAAGTTAGGTTTATACTGCTACAATTCAGCTTAAACTGCTAGACTTTGGCACTTATGTTTTTTTTTTTTTATAAATAGCAGAACAGAGGAAGGAAAAACAAATGAATAAAAAAAAAATCCATACACCAGATTACTGGTGTCCTCCATTTATGAAATATCTGTAACAGCTGGACTTGAACAGCTGCGGGTTGAAGTTTAGAGGGAAACAACTCAGGGGAAGCAAATTCCTAGGAGAAGCAGTTCAGGGAATAAAAGAATTCCAATAGGCAGAAGTTCTGCAATATGGCTGTGTAACACTCCAGTCATGAGCGCTGCCAGATGCCCGTGTAGCACGAGGGAAGGCATGGAGAGGTGGCACAATGGATGCAACTTCGTCTGAGCATTTACCATAAAAATATTTATGAAATAATGCAAGGGAGGCAACATTCCTTCTTACCTGTAGGCAAAGTAATTTATTTGTAATAGCAGGGTTATTAATAATTCCAACAGCTTTCTTCTGAATTTTGTCAAGTTGTTTTAATGCAACCACTCCACATCCATTCCACAAGGGTGAGCAATATTCAAGCTGAGAGCACACATGACTCTTATAAATTATAGCTAACTGCTCATCAGTGAAGAAGCTATGGACTCTGTACAATAATCCAAGTTTCTTTGAGGTGGTTTTAGCAAGTGACCTGACATGAGACGTCCAGCTAAGGGTACTGTTATGTGAGACGATGAGAATTTCAGTACTTTTGGAGATGGGAATATTAGTAGCACTGAAGGTAATATACAAATCTGGCAACATCTGTCTATTAGTAAATTGTATATATTTGGTTTTACTAGCATTAAATGAGACAAAGTTGTTTTGTCCCCATTCACTGATCACAGATAAGTCACGATTTATGGAGATGGCTGTACTAAGCTGAGAATTAGAGATATCAGACGTTGTAAATGGGTGTCTGAGTGTGAATGAACTATGAAGTGTTGAGTCATCTGCATATGAATGGATGGGGTTGTGAGTGACAGAAAAGTGATCAATAATATAAACCAGGAATAGGGTTGGCGCCAGAACTGATCCCTGTGGCATGCCGGCGTTAACTGAGTGGAAATTGGAATAAACATCGTCTATTTTTACTCTTATTTTTCTGTCACTGAGATATGAGGCAAGCAGAGGAACAAAAAACGTTAGTACATAGCAAGGGAGTTTGAACAGCAGGGAACGGTGCCATACCTGTCGAAAGCTTTAGAAATATCAAGGGCTACTGCATGAGTTTCTCCATATAGGTCAATTGATTGATGGATGGTATGAGTCAGGAGATTGAGTATGTCAATGGTGGATCTTTCGTGGCAAAACCATATTGTCTATCACTGATTAAGCTGTTCGATTCAAGGTGTTTAACTATGTGTTTATTAACTAAAATTTCAAATACTTTACCGAGAGAAGACGTGACAGCTATTGGTCTGTAATCAGAATGGGTCAGAAGAACTTCCTTTCTTTGAAACTGGGTGGATATTGGCTTCTTTCCATGAATTCGGGAATGAAGACGTATGTATGCATATTTTGAATAATTTAGCAAGAACAGCGGCAAGTTCTGGGGAATACTTTTTCAAAACAATTGGGGGAATTCCACCAGGGCCTGGAGCTTTGTTGGTAGGTAAATTGTCTAAGATGGATTTTACGTGTCTTGTCTGTATTTTAAGTGGAGCAATTTCGGGGGAGTCAAGTTCTAGTAATGGGACGTTCTGGCTGACTTCCTCTATGGTAGAATTTCTGGCAAATACATTAGCAAAGATATCTGCTTTCCTATGTGGGTCATCTGTAACGTTGCCATCTGAAGATTTTAGTGGGGGAATGGATGATGACTTGGTAAAGTTATTGTTGAAAGAATTAAGAGTTGACCGGAATATTCTATTGTTGTTAGGATTGTTAAGTAGTTCTGATGCTTGATTATGAAGTGAATTTGATTCAGCGAGATTTATTACAGCTCTTGCATGGTTTCTAGCAATTCTGAATTGACAGAGTGATTCAAATGCTTTTGATTTTAAGTAAGTGTTATATGCTAATGACTTTTGGGCTGTTGCTCTTGCACAGTTGTTATCAAACCATTTTGGGGAGTTTGATCTTCTGGTGAACTGCTGACTTGGTATGAATAAATCCATACCTGCTAGTATTAAATCACTAATGTGGGACTAGGTAGAATTGGCATCACTTGAGAAAAAAGACTGCCATGGAATGTCAGCAAGATAATTTCTAAATCCATCTCAGTTTACCCTATCAAAGTACCATCAGGTCACCCTGACAGGTTCAGAACGAGGAGGTTTGGGGGGATAACTAATGAGGTTTTGATGAGATTGTGGTCAGAGGATCCGAGTGGTGATAGTACCTCTATCCTGTATTGATCTGGATTGTTTGCTAGGAACAGATCCAAGAGATGGGCATTATGATCAGGATTATCTGGTATTCTGGTTGGTCGCTTTACCAGCTGTGTGAGATTAAATGATTCTGCAAACAGATCGCACTCTAGACCAGCATCATCGGTCCTAGCAGAATGCAATAACCATTCAACAGGACCTGGAGCGGTGGCGTCTTCGCCATGGGTCTACCCCCCAGAGGCTGTCAAGGAGAAGAGGACAGCATGGGAGCCAAACCACCGCAACCTCCTCCGGACCTGGGAATGGCTTCGGTCTCCCAGGCAAGTACCACATCTCTCCACACACGACACACAACAACACCGTTTTTTCTACACTGAGAAATGACTCCCCGGCGGTCATTTCTCGACGACTACTTCTCGCCGGGGACATTGAGAGCAATCCAGGGCCCCCCAACAAATACACATGTCCAACATGCTCAAAACCTATCACGTCAAGTCAACAGACAAAGGGTTCAGTTCAGTGCAATTCTTGCAATAACTGGACCCATTACACCTGCACAACACTTGCATCCAGAAAAGACTACACAAACACCTGGACCTGCTCCTTATGTTCCTTCCCCCCACCCACTAACCCCCTCACAAACCCTACTCCTAGTTCCCCCACACCTCCTCAGCCTAACCCACCAATCCTTCCCACACCATCCAATCCCCTAACCTCTCCTATCTCACCCCAAACTAATCCACCCCAACCCTTACCTCCATCACAACCTTCTCCTACCCCTTCCCCTCCACCCTCACCACCACCTCCCCTCCGTGCTGCAGCACCCAACACACACCGCACACATAACATAAACATTCTCTGACAAAACATAGATGGCATAAACACAAAAAAACAAGAACTCACACAATTCATCAAACAACACAACATACACATTGCCATCTTACAAGAAACAAAACTACGCACAACACAAAAAACACATACATTTCATAATTTCACCACCATCAGACAAGACCTGGCCGACGGCGGTGGTGGTGGACTCATCACCCTGGTACACAAATCCATCAACTTTTCAGATACCAGTGCACACACAAAGTCACTTCTCCCCCCACATGACACTATGACAGAAATACAATCATTTAAAATATGCGCTGGTAACAAATCACACACAACAATTGCTAACATATACATTCCCCCCCAGTCATCCTCCACAGTACCACACAATTACTCTCCACAAATACACCACATCACTAACATACCCAACATCATCCTGGGTGGTAATTTCAACGCCAAGGTGTCGGCCTGGTATGTCAACAACCCTGACACTGACAGAGGGTTGGCACTACAAACCCAGACAGATAATCTTTTCATACTCACTCATCCCAATCCTCATACCCATATCCCACACCAAGCCCTCTTCCTCCCATCATCCCCAGACATCACCTTCTGCTCCCCAAACCTCGCCCCCACAACATCCTGGAGAGTGGTCAGAACCCTTGGCTCTGACCACCTCCCGATCATCATCACTACCAAAACCAGAATCACCCCAGCTGGCCACAGACACACATAAACTAATTATAAGAGAGCCAACTGGGAGGCCTTCACAACTGAAACAGAACAACACTTTGAAATATTAAACAATACATCCATCACAAACACCAACACCACTGTGCACACTTTCAATACAATTATACAAAATGCAGACAAAAGACACATCCCAAGAGGCAACAGAAAAAGACACAACCCAATTCACACCAGAAATTCAAAGCCTCATCAGACAATGGGACACACTTCGGCACTCCCGAACATCCCATACGCATGACACCATACAAAAAATACAAGAACTCAACACTCAGATAAACAATATCAGAACAACAAACACTAAATTGGAATAATTATCTCCAAACACTTGATCACAAAACAAACACCAGCAAACTCTACAAAACACTAAAGAGGATCACACTCTCCAACAGCAACACTACACAATCACACGCTGCCATCACAACAACAGACACCATACCTTCAAACAAACAACAAGCAAACACTCTCATCAGTCACTTTTCACATGTCAGCCATCTAAACACCCATCGTGACGACTGACGTATCATCCGACACAAGAGACAGTTCCCCACAGACCCAAACTTCACACCTTTCACTTACAACCAGACGAAGCACATCATCAGCAACCTCAAGCACTCATCTGCCTGTAGACCAGACAACATAAGCAACATACACCTTAAACATCTTGGACCACAAGGCAAACAAGCACTCACCAACATATCAAACTACAGCTACTCACACAACATAATACCCAACACCTGGAAGCATGGCACTATCATCACTATCCCCAAACCCAACAAAGATCCCACGTTACCTTCCTCACACTGCCCCATCACACTCCTCTGCACCCCCTCCAAAGTCACTGAAAGACTGGTACTACAACTAGTTACACCTCACACTCCTCCCTAGCCCCATCACAACATGGTTTTAGGCCACTACACTCCACAAACACACTTCTTACAGACATCACACAGAGAGTTTTTAATGGCATGAATTCAGCTAGGCCACCACACAGAACACTCCTTGTCACACTAGACATTAGTAAAGCTTTTGATTCCATCCCCCACCACAACCTCACAAACAAAATATTCAACACAAACATACACAATAACAAAAAAAGATGGTTGGCAAACTACTTAGCAGGGGAGATATGCACATGTATCTTTTGCTGGTCAGTCCTCGAACATCAGAAACTTCACAAATGGTGTCCCCAAGGATCTGTTTTATCTCCTACACTCTTCAACCTATACATGCATGACATACCCACACCCCACTCACAACAAATACACATAGCTTCCTATGCAGACGACATAACACTTACATGCACACACCAAAACGCAAATGCAGCCGCACACATCCTCCAACCTTACCTCAACACACTACATGAATGGTTCACCACAAACAGACACAAAATAGCCCCAGCCAAATCTACAGTGACCCTTCTCACAAACTGGACAGCAGAACACAGTCACATTCCACACCTCACCAAAGACAACACTCCCCTACCACACACACACACAAAATCCTTGATGTAACATACAATACATCAATGTCTTTTAAACAACACATCACTAACATCAAAAATAAATTAACATCTAGACTCAATGCCTTGAAGTCACTTGCCCATACAACATTTGGACACAACAAAGAAACCACCACCACAGTATACAAACAATATATATGTTCAGTGATGAATTATGCAAGCCCTGCTTGGGCTCCTAACCTCACTAGAACACACTATAACACTTCAGACCACACAAAACAAGGCCCTAAAAATAATCACAGGCTGCACAGCTACTACACCTACAGACCACTTACATCAAGAAACCAAAGTCCTCAAAGTCAAGGATCATCTAGACATGAGAGGCACCCAAATTCTCACTGCAGCCTCCACAAACCCACAACATCCACTACACTACATGGCAGCACATCCACACACACCAAGGAACATCAAAACAACACCCAGCACACGATATCATACACAAATACTATCATCTCTTCCCCCTGCCTGCCTCAGACCAGCTTCCAGAAGCATATTCATACTCAAATGACTCGCTGCTCCATTCAGTCACTCAAAGACAACACACAGATGCATGCAGGGCCTCCTGATATCCATCCTTCTGAACGCTATCTCCCCCGTAAGGACAGGGTCCACCTGGGCAGGCTGAGATGTGGGCATCATCCAGCCCTCTAAAGTCATCTGAAGAGGCTGGATGACTCCGTCGCTGACTCCTGTCCAGGATTTAACGCAGCACCCCATACTATTAAGCACATCATGGAAGACTGCATTGCACACATTCACCTATGCCAACAACACAACATACACTCCTTGAGAGCTCTGGGGAAATCCCGGTCTCAGCCATGCCCTTCCTCAGGGACTCGGGGCTGTTCAGCCAGACTGCCTAGGGAAGTACCGTACTACTACTGCTACCACTCAACATTATCTGTTAAAATCACCCAAAATGGTAATTTCGGTACTAAGGGCAAGGTTAAGGTTAGTCAACTGTGTAGATATGGAGTTAAATACAAAGAGGCATTGGGGGGGG
>JAGKTI010000697.1:77106-91735 GCA_018397915.1 Birgus latro | reverse complement strand
CAGATCAGGTCAGATGTATATTTGTCAGAGCATGACATTTTTGCAATGATTTTCCCCTGTCCGTACGTTATTTGGTCTTGGTGTTGTCGCTGCTGACCCTCCACCAACTCAGAAAAATCAGACCAAGTGGAAAATGCAATGCAGAGGAAAATATGTCTGTTATTATTATATAGCTACGAGAGATAGGGTGAATTACATCATCGCTTTTCTCCCGGATGCATAACATCAAAGAGACACACACACATATGAGGATAAACACAGCACTGGAGAGTTAATCAAAGGAGGATGGGGAGAAGTAGAAGTGATGGAATTTTGGGCGAACTTTTATCCCTAGCTGCACACTATCAAGACTTATTTAACCATATAATTTACCTCCATGGCAGGTGATGATCCAGCGTTGTTGGGGTGGACAGACAGGCAGGTGGAGGATCAGTGGATTGGTATGTCAGGACGACCCTTCCAGCACTTCTACATGTGGGAAAGCGGTGAACCCAATAACGCTGGAGGTGAGGACTGCATCGAGGTGAAGTGGGGTCGATTCAACGATATTGAATGTGAACAGGAAATCAGATATTTGTGCGAGTTTTAAGATGGATCCACCAGCGTCCTTCTCAACAAAGACCAACTACTCAGGAGATGGTGTGTGTGTGTGTGGCAATATGGAAGCACTAATTTGAACTACGGAATTCTGTTAATTTTGCTATAATACACTCACTTTTAAATCTGTGTCACCAATATTGCTTAACATGATATGGGTACACCTTAATATGTACCTTCAGATTCATCACTGCTTTCACTCAAAATTCAAAAATGTTGTTGATGCGTTATAATTACTGTATACGAAAGATCAAGGCTGACTGCTTAATTCTGGGTTTCCCATATAGCAAGTGGCCATTGTGATCTTTCTGGCTAAATCAAACTTCTGGCTAATATTTAAATTTTTATTTTGATCATACCTCGGCCCCCACTTGAGTAGGTATTGCCATATGTCCATTTTAATTTCGTCCAAAACTATATCATCTCTCCATGTTAAACGCTGAGATGTAACAGTAGGCTAAAGCTGAAATATGGCACTAGTCATGAAGAAGTGCTATGGAAATGGATGTAGAGCCGTAGTATTGTTTGATTTTGCCACAAAGCTAAGTTATAAAGAAAGGGAAAATCTTGGCCGTTAACGTGGACCGCCTATAATTACCACCTTCTCTAGAGACTGGATGTTGGTTAATTGGACCTGCGGACTCATCTTTGTTGTGACTATTTTTCCTGGACTGATCTTTGGATTGCTTTTCACATTATACAGCTACTAGCAATCCCTGACGCCAGCTTGTGTAACCTCAGGTTTACAGGGATTCGTCCTTGCTCATAATATTTACTTGTCATCTTATACTGCTACTAGTTACCATTAATATCTGCTTGTTACTATATGTACTTTTATTTGAACAGTGATGCTTCCTTGTTAAGATATGCAGTGATGATAAGTTACATGTACAAAAGAATGTTCAATGAAGCCATGCAGAATTGCCCGTTGCTTATTTCAAGTGTGTGTCAAGTCTCTCACCACTAACCAGTTATTAGGGAAAAAATGAAATACGTTATCTGATTATCTTAGCACAGGCGAGCAACCGAATTTGTTAGGTACTGACGTGCTAGATTTGGTAATTTAAGATATCGGAAATACATTCAGTGTGACGTTCGCTAAATTTGCAGTTGAGTCGGTGGGTATGTTACTAAAACTATTTTGAAATGCAGATAGCAATGTTCAGTTACAGTGCATCTTACTTGACTGACATATTTTTTTGTAAACATATTTATTAGGTTATTACTGTATCATAGTTGCTAAATATAGACAGCAATTACTTTATATTCACACGCACCTAGTTGGCAGTGACAGTACCTCCAGGGAAACCAAAATCATAGTTTGACCCGCCGGATCAGGAAGGTTGCCCACGCCTGTCTTAGCGTATAGTTTTATGATGCTGACTACCTCCATACAGTGCTAGATGTTAGCGTATGGCAAATCTGTGTGGCTCTTGGAACGAAAAGAAAAAAAAAGTTGAAACGTACCGCAGAAAGATTAAAATGTCATTATGCACCAGTTTATCAATGTCCTCAGTAACAAGATTAATTTATTATGATGAAGTATTTCAATTTTAGTCACAGTGTCACCACACAATTGTAGGAGCACCTGTTGTAGGAGTTAAATATAACAAAATATAACCGTCCAGGCCTACAAGTCTCCTGAAATGTTTGAAAATTGTCCCAAGGAAGCAAGACTATAATCAAAATGACGTCCTTGGACTGGAAAAATTAATGAATAGGCTAAATGCATGACCTTATTTACTTGAGAAGTGCCTTGTTATGGGAAAGAAGCTTGTGCATCCCAGTGATCAGTAGAGCTATAATAATCAGGTTCATTCTTAGTGTTAACGATTGTGTTCCTCTCGCAATAACTCACTGATCCAGTTCTGTGAGGTACCAGCTCAACTCCCGTTCTAAACCACCACAGCAAGTTGTACCATGTGCTACCTCAAGTACCGAGCAGCGATGCAGTAGGTGACAATGGCGGGAGTCATACCTGCACCACAGCAATTGTTGCTAAATATCTCTGGGAAGGAAATCTAATAATCATCCTTCATCCAAGCATTTTTTGCCACGTCAGGAGCTCAGGAGCCCGAGGTTAGGTTACTCAGTCCCGACAATAAGGCAAGGATGACCAGCCTCACTCTACCTGAATGGCATTATCCATTCACCCCTCGGATATAATCCTTTACAGACTCAGTCAGATTGGAGCTCAACCTGGTAAATCACTAGGCATCATTTGTGGCCGTGTGAAGAGGATGGAGAGTGAAAGACTGGCGAGGAGAGTGCATGTGAGTGAGGTGGAGGGGGCGAGGGGGAGGCCAAGGATGAGATGGAGGGATGGAGAGGTATATGAGAGGGGTGTGTGAGCTGGGAGCAGGGCAGTGAAATGGCGGGGGATAGGGCGACATGGAGACGATTTGTTTGTGGCCATCCCTCACGGGATTAAGGCGTCTGGCAATAGATAGATAGACAGATAGATCATTTGACTATATGGTTACCTTCCAGTACGATATATGGTTTCCCGTTTTATAGAAACAATTTGGCTTGACACTCGGTGACAGACATCCAAAGGCAGCACTACATCCAGTGAGTGAATGGTGGGCGACCTCATCTACCGTAAGAAAATCTAACCGACTTGAGAAATGAAATCTTGGGACGTACAATGTCCAAGCCCTTGTTAGTAAATATAACTTGTTTTTTTTTTTTTTCAATGAACTGAGTGTGATTAATTTGAATATCAATGGTCTTGGTGTTTCAAAAGACCAGCTGAAGCGATTATAGAACCGTCTGATGGTCATGTTCTGCGCTACAGTTTTAAACTCAACACAAGGGATGGTAGTGTTGGATTCTTTGGTGAACAGACGCTTGAATGGCAATAATGATATTCTTTGGTACAAATGAAAGAGTACAGACTTAATAAAACTGAATGAGAGACACAGGATGATGCTAATTCAGTTCTGTGCACCACGATCAGCTTTCAGTGAGGAAGAAACTGACAGGTTTTATAAAGATGTAGAGAAACGCATAACCCAATATACTCGTACATGTGTCTATCTATCTAGCTACGGCCAGACGCCTTGATTCCATAACGGGTGCCTACAAATAAATCGCCTCCATGTCGCCAAGTCCTCTGCCATTTCGCTGTCCTCCCTCCAACTAACACCTCCCCTCTCCCACATTATCTCTCCACTCCATCCCTCCATCTCAACCTCGGTCTCCCCCTCCACCTCATTCACATATATACACTGTTTTAGTCAGTCTTATTCTTTATCCTCTTCACATTATCAAACCATCTCACAGAAAATCTCATAAAGCTTTCAGTCAGGTCCACATCAACACCACAACGTTCCTTCACTTCCTCATATATCAGTTCGTCTCTCCATGTAACTCCATATCCTCCTCTCAAATAACTCATTTCCAGTGCTCTCACTTTTGACTTGGGTCCTTCCAACAGGGTCCAAGCTTCACTTCCATACGTTAGAGTGGGATTCACGATACAGTCCATGCTCACTTGCCTGTTCCTTATCAATTCTTTCAGTGAACCAGCAAAATTTCTTCTCTGCTGTATCATTTCATGCAGACGTCCTCTAAAATTCCATTCATACTAAATACAGTACACTGTTTATGTTTTATTTCACTTACTATCTCCATTTCCTGGCCATCGCTACCTGTAACTTCACTTCTTTCAAAGACGATAAGTTTATTCATAGCCACATACCCTTTTAGGTTTCGTTTCTTACATACGTTCCCAAACACGTTCACGAATCCCTGCAACGCCCATTCATCTTCACTTAACATTACAGTACCATTAGGGAACGAGAGTACAAGTAATTTCCAAACTCTATCCTCTCTCACCAGGGACACCTCACCATCCACTGCCCTACCTTGTATCTCTTTTACAACTTCATTCGTATCTGTCTACACACACACACACACACACACACACATAAATATCTATCTATCTATATCTATATATACTGTATATATATATGCCTTACCGCCCTCAGACTCTTGACAGCATGCAGCAACTCCCCATTTACTCCATATATTTCCATCACCTTCCACATTCCCTGTCTGTCTGCTCTGTCGCATGGTTCTTTCCTTCTCTAGATAATTTTCTTCTAAACATCAATGAACGAATACGAGTACAGTATTTGATCTACGCAACCTCCTGCAATGGGAGAATTTAACGCAAAACTAAGCGAGGAAAGGATAGGTGAGACTGCAGTAGGGCATCTTTGAACGGGTGTTGGGAATGAATGAGAAGGGTAATACATTAATGGATGATGCAGAAAGGAGCGAATGATGAAACAAAATATAACAGATCAGAGTACTTCCTTACTGACAAATCACATGACTACGCAGTGAAAACCATTGCACTGAACAGAGTAATTTTGGAAATGACCACAGGATGGCTATAGGAGTCGAGCAATGCTAGATACTAGAAGACAGAAGGATACGCTAATCTAGAAGAAATAATCTCACCTTGCAACACTGAGAGAGATGGCAGCAGAGTGTAGCTTAGTTGGACCTCCACAGTAAGTGCTGGAAAAAAGTCGACATTGGATTTAGGAGCATGCGATAAACCCTTAGAAGGAAGCACTCTAGGTAAAATAGTCACCTCATTGATCCCCTCCCCCCTCCCTAATGTGCAACCAGTCTTATCAATGGTTGTTACTTTGGCCTTCAAGGTCAACAAAGGCCATAAAAAGGCCATTTCAAATTTGATTTCCTTAAAAGTACATGGAGTCAAAATTCGAGGACAAGGTATAAAACAAAAAACGTTCCTCGCCCCTCCAAAATGGTGGGGTAGACAACATTAGATCTGACACTGAAGGTCAAGTAAGGTCGTAGTGATGAGCAAGTGATGTGAGCACCGTCCTGCCTCACTTGTGGAACACTTGTGGGTCCCTTATACTGGTGCAGAGCAAATAGCCGCAGTCATTTGCTATATCGACACAGAGTAAATGAATGAAAACTTCGCGAGAATAGTAAAGGAAGCAGCTCTAAAAACAAAAGATGGGAAACATCGAGATAACAATGTTAAACTCTTGGAGAGTACAAAGAAACTTCTGAAGAAAACAGAGAACATGATTGGAAGGATGAGAGGTCACACTGAAACAGCTGAGTCAGAGGAAACCACGGAAAAGAAAAAAAAATAAGATATCAGAAAGTATAATATGAATAGAAATGAATGAACTTTAAGGACTGTAGGAAGCCTGGAGGCAGTCAATTAGAGGCTTGCTGCAGGAAGCTGACAAGAGTTCTCGTAAGTTTTCGGCGCGTAGTAGATCTGGATGTTTAATTGCAGAAATACTGTGGCCCATTGATTCAGGCAAACTTGGACTGTCTGGACGTTGCTACTCCTCACCCTGCTCTAGGGTGGGAAAGGAGGTCTAGATGATGATGATGATGACTGGCTTCATACCAAGCTCTCAAGAAATGTACGAAAAGGAGTACAGGCCAAGTGAGCGAGAGAAGGCACCGTTCATAACCGTTATATTATACTGTAAAAGGCATATCATCGTAGAGTCGTATTCTACTTTACATTGTAGGGTTCTTCATTATTTCATCTTTACGACATAATTATATGCCTTGGGAGGGGAATAGATAAAAGAATCCAAGGATAAAAACCAACAAATAATTATGTTCTCCCTCCCCCCCGCAAATAAGTAAATAAAATAAAAATATTAAGCCAAATTCTAGATTAGTTTACTTTCCAGACTTTTAAACAGCGTCATACTGTATAATACTGATGTAATCTATACCGATACTAGAAAGACTTAGCATACAAGGCAAAAAGATGAAAAGTGAAAAAAAGAAAATCGCTAAAGATGTGCTACGAAGCCTTCTAATCCACCCAGAATACGACCTTCAGTCCAAATTTGTTAAACTTATAGCATTAGCAGTACCAATATTTCAGTATCAACAAAAATCATTCATATATATATATCTATATCTGTATCTATATCTATCTATCTATTGTGTATGTTTGTGGGAGATAATTTTGGTGTAAATTCCATAATTTTGTGATCTGGATGATAATTCTGTGGTTATAATCTGGCAACATTGGTCACCATCCTACGGTGACCGACTGACCGCCTACTCAGACTGTGTTGTGGAGCAGCTTGACGTCGTTCTCCTCCTTCATTACTCCCTATTCCGCTCGTGTGATTTTTCAGTCGTTATAACTGCAGGGTGTGATAAAGTTAACCTGTTATTGTTCATACGGCAGTACCCTGTGTTCCCACTGAAACTAAATAAGTGCTGAACTGGTGTCTGCAGTCGACTCTTCCTAATTTCGAGAGGGTACGTTCAAATTTTCAGTTTTCAGACATCATGTACGTTCAGTATTATGTCCAGGCCTCAGCTGATTAGGATTTGGTTCAGCTATTGATTTATTGTGGTAAATCTATCAATTTGTAGCCAGACCTTTATATATTATGGTACAGATTTGAAGAGCCTCCCGACGTTGCAGTTTTAAAAGCGTAACTGTCCACCACGAAGCACTGACCAGCCACATCTATAATAACATTTATATATACCAGTTGTGGTAAATGTTACGTGGCAAACTCCTTCACTATGAATTACGTAACCTTGATATGTGGTTCGCATTGTTTCAAACTACGCAATATGACCGAGTTGTTGTGGCGCAAAGTTGTTGCTATTGCCAAACGCCTTAATCCGGTAAGGGGTGGCCACAGACAAATCGCCTCCATATAGCCCTGTCCAACGCCATATCACTACCCTGCTCCCACCTCATGCACCCCTCCCTCTCTCATCTCACATATCTCTCCACTCCATTCCTCCATCTCATCCTTGGCCTCCCCCTCCCTCTCCCCCCCTCCACCTCACATACACTTTCCTCGTCAGTCTCACGCACTCCATCTCTCCATATGATCAAACCACCTCAGTGTGTTTCTCCTAACGCTTTCTGTCACATCCACGTCCACACCACAACGCTCTTTCACTTCCTCATTTGTCAGGATGTCTCTCTCCCCAAAGACGCATGAAACTGTGGAAATGCCACTCTGCCCCTTCCTTGTGTGCGTATTGTAACACCAACTGGGACAATAATTATCATCATAATCACCTCTTCAGAAAATTTCAGTTGCCTGGGAGCCAATTCCAACCATCCTGAAAAGTTTCATCACAATATTTTTTTCAGATTTTGGCTGCATTACACACACACACACACACACACACACACACACACACACACACACACACAGTTTCCCAAATAGGGCAATTGACCAGTGGAATGCATTACCGAATGAAATAGTGTGTGCCAAACCTATTCGTAAATTGAAGGATATGTATGATAAGAATGGTTTAATACACGGGACAGTACGAGTTGACTCATTCCTGTAGATACAATTAAGTAAGGACACACACACACACACAGGATTATAGTATGTCAGATGCGACAAAATAATACAATTAATTATAACAATTGCTATGGAGACGTGTATTGTAGAAGTTGGCTTGTATCCTTTATGATTTTTTTTTAAATAACAAAAGAGAGGAAGGAAAAACAAATGAATAAAAAAAATAATATGGTAATCAGACAAACTTCTTGGCCTAACATCATGGTCTTTAGCAGCACAGCGAGCATGGCAGAGGAGCGGAGATGCAGCGACCCAGGATGCACTGACCCCATCCATCTAGCCCAACACCACCTTCCACCAGAAC
Organism: Birgus latro; assembly: GCA_018397915.1. Lineage (NCBI taxonomy): Eukaryota > Metazoa > Arthropoda > Malacostraca > Decapoda > Coenobitidae > Birgus > Birgus latro. The sequence goes on along the minus strand of JAGKTI010000697.1, from coordinate 83,461 downwards.
CCAGCACAGTGGCCAAGCGTGTCAAGTACATCTACAACACCGGCAAGTTCACAGACATCACCATCTGCTTCTCCAACGGTGAGAAGATACAGGTTAGTTAGTGCCCTTTTTTCTACACTGACATCCATATCTAACCCCTCAGCTCAATGGATGGCCAAGTGTAGCCGAGACAGATTAGACAATATAACTGTAGACCCTAGAGACATTCCTACCTCTAAACTAAAACTCACTGAATTTCTTGCATCCACGGCTTTGTCACCATGTTTTGGGAACAGCCGAGTTCCGTGATATGATATAAAACGTACCATAGCTTGGAAAATGTATGTTGTGTGTTTGCTCAGGTATAATCGTCAGTAACTGATTAGAAATTAACAGAATTCCTTGACTGATGATGACAAACCTTTTTTGAAGAGTTCCTTCCAAAGTAAGAACGTTCCGGTGGACAAGACAATATGTCCTTAGACCTACCCAGCACAGGACTCCTCACAAAAGGTGTTAATCTGCATTCCTCGCATGCATTCACAAAGTGATGGTGATTTACGAAACTTTATTAGTATATTTTATTTACCGGTATTATAAACTATTATTTTCCATAGAAAAATTAGTCGTACATTAACATTTTATTTTTAAAGCAAATAGCAGCTGCTGGGTATATGTATTGTACAGACGGTAGCAGCCGACGCTCAATAATCAGTCTAGGGGTGGTAGTTTCCCGCCAGTTTATGTAGCCATCGTAATTTACTCTACAAGAGGGACACGTATCATCTGTGATTCCACCCAGCCCAAATCTAAGCTGCTAACAGAGAACTGGGTGATGCTCTCATGTAAGCTTAAGCATGTCATTCAGTCAGCTCTGTTTAAGGATAACTCTGATGGGTGGATGTTGTGAGGGATGGACGGGAGCATATAGTACAGCGTTTTGCCTGAGGAGGTGTTGTAGTGCCCTATGCGTGAAGTATATTTCTTCACTGATAGAGTTTGAGTGTCCGGAGGGTCGGGTAATGCTTGTGGGATGATTGATTTATGTGTCTAGTTGTGCTGTGTATTAACAAAGGCTGCCTCATATATGAAGGAGGGTGACGTATTGTGGGTAGGGTGAGGGTGTCGCCAATTAACAAGGACACAGAAATTAGATGATATGTGTGGCCAAAGTACAGAGATACCGCATCTAGACGTTGACTTTGACCCTTGACTTTTATCTTTGATCGATCTTCTCCAATATTAGCTTGTATCTTGCCATCACCATGAGCCTACACGTGGTGACGCTTTCGTTTCATGTATAGAGGAACAGGTTGTAACTTCACACTGGAAGCAAAACCATCCCTGCATCCTGTGGGGAGAAGCTGAGTTAGCCAGGACTGAGCGACATTAAATTCAGATCGCCCGCATGTTGACGTCATTAAAAGGGGAAGTGGGTCGTCTTGGTCCTATGTCGGGAAGTTGGAATCAGCTTAAAGCGATTGTAGGAACAGTTTAGCCATACAGCGCTGAACTGTATGCATGAAGATGCAGTGTACCTGACAAGGGTAGTCAGCAGAATAGTGTGTACCAGTTATGTGTGGAGTGTTTGGCTTATAAACTGGGGCAGGGAATTTTTATGAATGAATGGATATGTGGCCCATTTTTCTGAATATTCATTTTGATCAATAGCTTTTATGTTTTGTTCTCATCTCTGGATCCCTCCTACCCAGTGTATTGAGTGGGAAAGAGGGTTAGATTACTGCATTATAATTCACTTGTGCTTGGAGAAGTGCTGCCCCCCATTTTTTTTTTTTGGGGGGGGGAGGGGAGGGAGGGGATCATTACTTTTGGTGTGGTATACAAGTGTTCTAGCATTTCCAATACTGTAACTCTTGCAGGTCTTTATATGTATATGTATAGGGAGAGAGAGATGTAAGGTGGAATTAGCTGCCTATTCATGTCTCCATTCCACAGGCCCACCGTCTGATCCTAGCCATGAGTTCTCCAGTGTTTGAGGATATTCTGTTTGGGCCAAATGCAGTGGGTCCCATGCTGCAGCTGCCCGAGGACTCCCCCCAAGGGTTCCGTTGGCTCCTTGACTATATCTATACTGATGCCACACACTTCCCATCCACAACCATTGCCCTCGAGGTCTCCCATCTTGCCAGCAAATACAAGATAGACAAGCTGAAGTTTCTCTGTTCAGAGGTAAGTTACTTGAGGGAATGAGGGACTGTACCGTTATGAAGCAGTTAGTGGAAAGTTGCCAGTACTTCTTTTGTAAAACTACTCAGGGAAGAGCAACTGGTCACTCTTACCTATAGTGTCTGGACCGGGTAGCCCATCCCCAGACCTCTGACCTCATAATTGGGCAGAAAAGGATTGGATGATGGCTGGACAAAACTCGTGGAAGGGTACAATTGCCTAGTGAAGTGATGGTGGGCAGCGAAGAAGTTGGAAGTTTAGGAATGGAATGTCAGAGTGGTTGTGACAAATTACGGGGGCACAAATATTCTAGGAACAGTGAATAATGGTCTGAGTGATGGGATTCCAGTGTATATTGGAGTAAACTAAGGATATGCCATGAGAATAGGCCCTGAAACCTTTGTCCAGAGTCGGACACCTAAAAAAGAAATGTGTTGATTGTTTATCATGGTTCTTGAGGAACTGTTGGGTGACTTTAGGAGTGGCATCCCTTGGGAGTTGTATTCTGAATATAGGGTATGAGAGGATGGCCACAGGGAGAAACGTAGAAGGTGAAGAGACAGGATGCAGTTAGTAGCGTGAAATGTGAATAAGATGAGGTGCAGTTAGCTGGGTTAAATGTGAATAAGATGGGATGCAGTTAGTAGCGTTAAATGTGAGTAAGATGGGATGCAGTTAGTAGCGTGAAATGTGAATAAGATGGGGTGCAGTTAGTAAAGTTAAATGTGAATAAGATGAGATGCAGTTAGTGAATAAGACAAAAGCGACGATCACCTCATGAGTGGATGGTGGAACTAAGGCTGAAAGCTTGTAACTAGCATTTGTCTGTGAGCAGGGTTTGGGATGTCTTGTGTTATGGTGGCAACAAATGGGATACAAGAGGTGCAGGGGCGTCAGAGGTGGGCTGCTATAGGGAGGTGGTAAAGGGTAAACCATTCTTGGGTGGTGTGGCCATGTGTAGAGATGGGGAATGGGACACCGACAACGAGAATGTGAGTGAGGTGGAGGGAGGAGGTAGGGGGAGACTGAGGATGAGATGGAGGGCGGGGTAGGGGGGGAAGAGTGAGGATGAGATGGAGGGATGGAATGGAGAGATATATGAGAGACGGGGGTATGAACAGTGGCGTGGAGGCAAATCGTTCTTGGACCCCTTTATTGGAGTTAGTGTCAGGGGATAGACAGAGATAGGCTCACATGCTTTACTAGTAACGAGAGGCATTACTGCAGTTGGTTCATCTGCTCAAAAACTCACACACAAAAACATAAAACTCGTACGTGGTAAAAGTGAATGGACGTTTACAAACTAAGCATGACTTTCGTGTTAACCAGTGGCCTTTAGTGTGTGTGTGCGTGTGTGTGAGTCAGAGGGCGGGGTCATGAGTCACCACTGCTTTTTGATGGGTCACACTGGACGTTTTCGAGCAGTTCTTGGGTTCAGAATTGCTGCTTTTCTCGATACACAACATGAAGCACATATCTGAGAATGGTTATCTCTGGGAGGTGGAGTCAGGATTCCAGGGGCTTTAATGTCTGGGAGGTGGAGTCAGGATTCCAGGGGCTTGAATGGCGAGTGAATGTGTGACCATTTTCATATGACATGCTATTAATTATTTCTCCCACACATTTTATGCTTTTCCCTTGCTTTCTGGACCTTGCCGTACCCTACGTGTGGATGGGGAAAAAAATAGGGAAAGATGGAAATTGGATATGCAGTGTATCGTAGTTGCCTCCTCATCACTGTGCATGTCTATACTCAGTTTTATTATTATTATTATTATTGTTATTATTATTGTTATATTATTATCGAGGCAAAGATGCACTTGACAGGTTGGTGATGACTGGATGAATGCAACATCACTTCATAATCTCCACTCGTTAGCAGTATTAATCGACAACATAATTATCTGAGGGGGAAATTTGGGTTAGCAAATGTTATTCGGATATGTTGCGTTCAGCCAGTCATCACCAACCTGTCAAGTGCATCTTCGCTTCAAAAGAAAAAAAAACTGATTATAGTATGTACCCTCCCTTTACACTCGTCCTCTTTGGCCCAGTATCTGAAGCGGATGTTGAATGATGTCAACTTCCTAAATGTGTACAACGCTGCAGTCCAGCTAAACAACCCTGACCTTATCCTCAGGTGCTCACAGGTTAGTTTCATGCTGTCTGTAAGAAATATTCGTTTAGTGACGCAAATTACTATCTTCACAACGAATTATCCTCTTAACAACACAGTAATTATTAAAACAAAAAAAACTTCTATTTATCCTTCAATTCTAATGGATTGCACGGATACTGCATTATAGGTGTACTTTGTCAGAGCGATGAGTCCAGTAGTTCAAGGAAACACAAGCATTCAGGGGTCGAATGCTAGATGTCTGACAGATATGTTGTTGGTTAAGGTACAAACCGAATTTGAAGAAAATTTATCAAAGTTCTGCGGAATTCAGTTACCAGGTTTCACAACAAGCCGATCTGTATTAAAAAATGAATGGCAGCTGGCATTCGGCCTTCCTTACAAAATTCTTCCAAACATCTCAGTCCATAGTCAGTTCCCTAGCTTTGTCACCTTCATACCTCACTCTCCCACGCACTTTGACAAAACCTGTCCACCGTTGCCTACCACGCCTCCTCCTAACCTCAGACTTGCTCAGGTAGACCACTTTATTCACACTTATCCTCCTCAAATGAGCATACCATCCAAGCACACTCATTTCAACACAGATTTCCTTACATTATATCTTTCACGAATCACATTATTCTTTGTCCAACCCACTCTCCAAAATCCACACTTTCCTTTCTAACCCCATTTCCACTACCATTCTTGACTTTGTATTTTCATGCCATTACAAGGTCACATACCCATATATTGGTGTGGGTACTGATTCTGTTTTATTTAAGTCTCTCGTATCTGCCACACATAGACCTCTGTTTTGTATCAAGGTCTTCATAAACCAGTCAGTTTCCTTCCCTGAGCTACCCTTCCGTCTATTATCTATTCACTAGCATAATCCTGGTCACGCAAACTCTCTCAGTAATTCAGATGTGACCATCCATCACATCGCATCACACTGGGACGCACCTTCACCCTCAACAGCCATCACCTTCGCTGTATAATCTGTTTTGAAAGCTAGAGGGTCACAGATATACACAGAAATCTGCACCAGTCCGCCAAGCTCATGTCCGTTATTGGCAAGCAGCACATCATCACCTTCATACAGTACATAAGACCTGAGATGCTTGACCCCTCCCCATTCATTGTTCTACCTCATCACTCTCTCCATATTTCGAATGTTTACTTCTCTCATAACCTCATCCATCTGTCTATCTCTGTCTATCTGTACACACACACACACACACACACACACACACACACACACACGAGGTCTGTCAAAAAAAAGAAAAGGAACCGAACTTTTTAAATAACGCACCAACTAATCTAACCGGCATAGCAGGAACGCTGTGTACGGGCGGCTTTGAGCTTTCGTCCAACCCTGGCCGCAACACAAACAATGCAGCGCTTTTATATATATTGATATATCTATATATATAAAAGCCGCGTTGTTTGTTTGTCCTTCAGTCACGCCCAAACCAAGGGCCAGAGACCCCCAGACCCATATATTTTCTGAACCACGGTGCCCAGGATGGTTTTAGAGGGGTCAAAATTCAGACATGGGTCATTTGAGATCTTCGGTAGTGCTCACCATTTTGGCCCGGACTATGCGGGGTACCCCTGCAGCCAGTTTTTGGCATGGAGACTTGCATAACCTCCAGTTCGGACATAGGCTATGTGAAGTTGACCTCCAAGGTCATTTGAGGTCACTGGTCGGAGGTCATTTGAAGCCACCGGTAATACATGCTCGAATGACAGGACCCAGCAGCCCAATTTTTGGCACGGAGACTCACATGACCTCCAGTTCGGATATAGTCTATGTGAGGTTGACCTAGGCCATTTGAGGTCACTGGTAATAGTAAACAAGTGCGCACAAATACCATGCGTTAGTTTGTGAAAGCTGAAATAGAAAGTTCCTGGACCTCTTATAATCCTCCTTCAAAAGCATAAGAGGTACGTGGTCTTTCTGGAGTAGAAAGGAACATTGAACTAGAACAAATAGGATTAGAGTGTTCGCCTTTTTGGCCCGGGCAACGCAGGGTACCCCTGTGTGTGTGTGTGTGTGTGTGTGTGTGT